>PVIH01004956.1:35899-131720 GCA_004025045.1 Sigmodon hispidus | reverse complement strand
GAGAGAGAGAGAGAGAGAGAGAGAGAGAGAGAGAGAGAGAGAGAGAGAGAGAAAGGGAGAGAGGGAGGGAGAGAGGGAGAGAGGGAGGGAGGGAGGGAGAGTTCATGGGCTGAGAAGACAAGCAGATTGAAGAGGTGAGTCCTAAGGAACAGGATAAATGTACATAGCCTGCTTGCTCCCTGAGTCCAAGGTAATATAGGGGCCTGAGCTATTTCCAAAGGCTAATCTTGGTCCAAGGCCCTGAAGCCAGCCAGGGAGCATAAGCTGATGTCTGTGGCTCCTGTTGCCACTGAGGATTATGTAGAGGCTTGTAGTCTGGACAACTACCTGGAGCCTAGTTGGTGTCCAAGGGCCATATTGCCACAGGGAACAGGCCAACTTGAGTGACCTGCATTGCCCATGGTGACATCCAGGCCAGTCTGCTGCTGTGGACCATGTCAGAGTTCATGGTCCTACCAGAGCTGGAGTTTGTATTGATGTCTGGTGGACCATGGACCACAACCACATGCATGCTCAGGATTTAGGATACAACCTGTGATCATTTTGGTATCCAAGGACTGTGTTACCACCAGGGACATGTTGACACCTGGGCCTGGAATGCTGCTGAAGGCAATGTCTGGGATTATGACCCTGTTGTGGCTGGGGTCTGTGTTGGTACTAATGGCCTGTGTTAACATGGGAACAAAATATGTTGAAATCCAAGGATTGTGCTGAGCCTTCTCCATCCTTCTTTGGTCCTAGAACATCTGGACCTGTTCCTCTCTGGATGCTGCAACAGGAGTGCTGGCCCCCACAATCAGGAAAGATGGCCCCACCTCTCACCACTATATGCACCTCACCTGGGTAGCACACTAGAGCTGATGCTGTTGTTGGTACACAAGTGAGCCTGTCCTAAGGATGTAAGAACAGGAAAGTATACCCCTCCCACTCCTCCAAATGCTCCCTACAACAGTCAAGAAAAAGGGCCTTGAGCCTTGTTTGGGACAAGAACTAGGCTGTGGTTCTCAGACCCAAGAGCAAGAGAATTGGCTCCTATTCTTTGCTGCAGGCTGTGTTAGGTAGGGAGGACAAGGCAGTTCTGGAGAGTGTCATACCAGGCTGGTGAAAATGAGGAAAAGTTGGTGGAATGACCAGCCCAGCTACTACCCAGGCACAGAACCTGATATATGTGTTGACCCACCCCAACATTTACCTCATTTATGTACTACTGTTGGAACACGTGAAGGAGGTGAACTTATAGGTCCAAACCTTCAGGAAGTCCAGGAGAGCCATATTGAGAATCCATAGTTGATAGAGTATCAGAAGCCAGAGGCCTTGAACCAGACCAGTGACTAATGGCAATGAACGTTTGCAAGTGAAGAGGAAAGGACTTGAAAGGTAACTGTGTGAGTCAGTGGGGCAAGGTATAGCTTTCATTCTGAGCTTCTTCTCCTTTTTTGTTTGTTTGTTTGGTTTTGATCTTTTGTTTTGTTTCAAGTGGAAGGTTGCAAGGGAGGTAGATGCATGGGGAGGATGAAAGAGAGGTAGAATTAGGTTGCATGATGTGAAATCTTCAAGGAATCAATAAATGTAAAAAATATAAAGAAACAAGCAATATGGCATAAAATATGAGTGGTGAGATATGCAACAAAGTATCAGTCAAGATTACAAGTCAAATATTTCAACATTCATAAATATGCAATCACAATCCATGTGCAGAAGTTTTGTGTTTGTTTAGCTCAGCTTAAACGGTATCAAGAGTATGCTTCAGCTGATACTCAAACAAAAATATATGACTTGCAAAAATGCACAGGAATACAATATATGGGCAGGCAAGTCTCAGCTCCCTGAGTCTTCCTAAGGTTACCATAGGGAGCAGTCATTGGCCTTAACCTCTTCCATAAAGAAGGACTTCTATGTTGTGGGTAAAATACAATGGAATCAGGAGAGAAAGTTGCACCCTTATTCAAAAATTTATCCTGTAAACTTGATAAGAATGTCCTCTGTCTTGATGGGATTTTATGTGGATGTACATGCTTCATGTTGGAACACTATTTGTAACCAGAAGTTCTGGTCTGGCCTAACCCAGAGGTCTGAAACCTGCAGTCTCACAGCCTCTTAATCTCAAATAATCACACAAAAGCTTATATTAACTATAACCTGTTTGGCATATGGCCCAGGCTTATTACTTGCTGACTCTTCCTCTTAAACTAACTCAGAGTTTTATTTATGTTTAGCCACGTGCTTTGGTAATTTTGCTCACTACAGCATTTTCCTCTTGCTTCTTTTGCATTTCATCTTTTTGTGACTCTACACTCCTTTACCTTTATATCTGCTTATATTTCCTGTCTAGGTTGTCTTTCCATAGGTCAAAACAGCTTTTTTATTAACAAGTGGTAACAGTATATTCACAGTATACAGAAAGACATCCCATATCAATGTGATTATTTCCAAATTCTACTTCTTCATTCACCATGTTCTTTCTCAGATTTTTAAGGCAACAAAAGGTCTGTTCTTGATCTATGAAAAGAAACAAATAGGGAATCATATTATACTCTTATTTTATTTATATGATGGGTTATATGAACTAATGCCATTGAAACTAAATGTGTTGTTTATTCCTGGTGAAGAATTAACTTGGTTAGTATAGTTGTTAGTTTATAAGCAAAATTTTTTATTGCTTTTTGAAAATCAATATCAAACATTATATAAAAAAGCAAAACATTCAGAAAAGATAACAAAAAACCCCATACAGTATAAAGGCTTATTTAACATTCTTAAAATTTTACTAGCTGAAATAAAGTTTATTCATCAAGGATGAATATTGGGTTTTTTTTTTCAGCTTTTCAAATGGCTTTTTAGTTTATTTGATAAAAGAAAGCAGATGCTAGGATATGGAAAATACCTATTTACTAGAAAATTGAAACCCTATTAATCTGGGTATTTCTTTGATAGTTTTTTTTTTAAGTTTCTTTTGTGATTTGGTATTATCTGGCATGATACTATCTTGTCATTTCTTCATTCTTTGTAATTATATGTGAATTGAACTTTCTTTACTTAAATTCTATTAGAAAATTTAACACCTTGGATATATGTAGGCTTAATTTTTGCTTTCATTGCATAACTATTAAAAATTAACTTATAACTTGCTATCTTAGAGTTTCCATTGTCAAATATACAACTAACTTTTAAAAATGATTTATAAACACTAAATTACGGTCTAATCTCTATATTCTTCAAATTTTAAAACAATATTATATGGCTTACCAATGTATTTTCTTCTAAAATTTCTTTTTTTAATATTCTTTTCATTTAGCATTTTGCTCAAATTATCCACATCTTGTCTGTTACCATAGTAACCACAATTCTCCTAATTATTAAGTACAAATAGAAACAGTGCATGTAATTAAATCTGGACCTTCAGAAGAATCTATACTCAAGGTGACAATGTATTGGATATTATCCCTGTCATCTTATAATTCACACAATAGATAATACACAAACAAAAACACCAGAAGACAAGATCTCCTCCAATTTCCTCTGCCTGTCTACAGCATCTGTATTCAGAGTAGACACAATGTCAGGAAACATGAAAGGCGGTATCTTGGAGTTTTAGGCATTCCTTACTTTGAAATAAGTCTTTCACAGAGACCTTCAAAAAGCAAGGGAAAATCAACAACAGGTTATGTTCATGAGGTCTGTCTTCATCCTTGAAGTATGTCATTTTTGTCTCCAAAAATATTGAAAAGTTAACTTGCTCTAGAGTATGCTTTTCTTCACATCATGACATCTGATTTATCAAATGAATCTCAATAATTAAATATAATAAAAGAAAAACAGTAAATAAAAATATACTCTTTATTTTCTTAAATTGTCATGAAAAATAACTATGTTCAGTTATGTTTAATAGTAACAGGTACAGCTTATACATAAAACAATGAAAATCTAAAATTAGAACATTCATACTTTAGATCAGTGGTGAGGCAGAAACTATTCAAAAATAATTACTGTACCTATATAACACACAGGTATTGTTTCTTAAAGATTTTTTTACATTGTTATGAAGTTTATTTAATTTTTTTCTTTTATTGAAAATAGTTTTCCCCCATGTAGTATATTCTTCTTTCACTTACCCTCCCTTTATGCTCTCCAGGTTCTCCCAGTCTTCCCTCCCGTCTGGATCCACCACCCATTTCAGTCTCTTATTAGAAAACAAATAGGCTTCTAAGCAATAATGGTAACAAAATAAAAGCCAACTTACCACAATAGGATAAAATACAGACAGAGATAAAAGAGTCCAAGAAAATTTACAACATATAGACAGATACCCACTCCTTCACACTCTTTGCAATCCTATAAAAACACTAAACTGAAAGTCTCTATATATATATGAAAGAACCTGTTGGGTAAAAACAAATAAAAGATTAAAATACATATAAATAAAATAAAAGTAATTTTGAAAAGTTTTTGGAACACCATTGTGAGACAAAGAACCCCCAAAAGATGTCCTTGAGCTCATTTTCTGTTGGCCATCTACTGCCAGACATACAGTCTACCATTCAGAATTCTTTGTTTCTCCAATGAGACAGTCTTGGAGAAAACTAAAATGTTATTTGCAAGTAGTTATCAATTTGAGCTTTGGATTATGGTTGGGACCATATATTCCCTGCTTTCATCTCTAGGTCTCCACCTGGCACAGATTTGTTCAAGCCTGTACATATTGCTTAAGTCTCTCTGAGTTCATATGTAAAACCTGTACCCACTGTCCCATTTCCTGTGAGTTTATATGTGCATCTATCCTGTAGATTTAGTCGGTCTTGTTTCCTTGGTGTCCTTATGGCTCCTGCACTCAGTCTCCACTTCCTCAGGGTTTTCAGAGTCATAAGGAAGAGGTATTTGATGGAGATATCACATTTAGGGCTGAGTGCTCAAAGGTTTCTCATTTACTACAGAGTATCTGGTTGTACATTTCTTCTCTTATGCTGTAGAAGACAGCTTCTTTGATGATTGATGAGCAAGGAACTGATCTATGAGTATAACAGAATGTCATTAGTAGTCATTTTGCTAGAACAGTAGCACAAAACAAACTTTAACAAAAACATGATCATCTCATTAGATACAGAAAAATGCCCTTTACAAAATCAAATACCCCTTTAAGATAAAAGTCTTAAGAGATTAAGGTTACAAAGGATATTCTCCAAAATAATAAAGGCAGTTTATAGTAAGCCCACTGCCAACATCATCTAAAAGGGAGAGAAACATAAAGAAATTCTACCAACGTTAGGAACAAGACAAGATTTTTCACCCCTCCATACCTATTCAATATAGTATTTGATATCTTAGCTAAAGAAATAAGACAACTAAGGAGATCACAGGGATGCACATTAGAAAAGAAGAAGACAAAATATTTTTATTTGCATATAATATGATAGTATACCTAAGTGACTCTAAAGTTTCTACCCAAAAGCTTTTACAGCTGAGACACACTTCCATCACAGTACCTGTATATAAAATAAAGTCACAAATAGAAAGTAGTTCTTCCTCCTATATATAAATGACAAATAGACTGGGAAAAAAATTAGGGAAACAAAACTTTTCACAACAGACTCAAATAGCATCAAGTGCTTGGAGTAACTCTAACCAAGCAAGTAAAAAACTCACCTATTTTTGGTTGTGAGCCTAGCCTTTAATGGTAGAGCCATCTCTCCAGCCCAAAACTCACATGATAAAAATCTTTAAGATATTAAAGATAGAAGTTGAAAAGGTTATCAGAAGCCTTTTACAATCTCCTAATGCTAATGAGTCACTATGACTCCTATCGTGAGAATTGCACCAAAAGTAATTTAAAGATTCACTGTAATAACATCAAAAAATTCCAACACAACAATTTACAGATCTTGAAATGACAATATTTAGCCTTTATAAACACACACATACACATACACACACACACAATGGAATAACTAAAAAAAGACCCACAAAACAAAGAAACAACAAGCAAACCTGCTGGAGATACTGCTATTTCTGATTCAAGTTGCAAAATTGTATATAGCTATATTTATAAAAATAGTGAGATATTGGACCAAATGCAGACACATGGATCAATAGATTTGAAGATCCATTGATAAAATCCAAATAAATCCACACACCTATGGACACCTAATTTTTGCTAAAGAGACCAGAAATACACACTAATAAGGAGAGAACATTTTTAATAAATGGTGCTGCTCAAACTGGATGGTTGTAGAAGAGCCCAAATAGATTCATACTTTTCACCCTGCACAGAATTCCGCTTCGAATAGATCAAAGACCTTGACATAAAACCAAACGCACTGAACCTAATAGAAGAGAAAGCAGGGACTATTTCTAAACTGGCTGGCAAGGAAAAGACTTTCTCAACGGAGCATCATTAGCACAGGCAATAAGATCAACAATTAGTAAATGAAATTTTATGAAACTGAGAAACTTCTGCATGGCAAAAGAGACTCATTTAGATAAAGTGGTAGCCTACAGAATGGGAAAAGATTTTTAGGATCCATCTGAGAGAGGGCTAATATAAAACATATACTAAAAAACTCAAAAATTAGATATGAATAAAATACATAACCAAATTTTAAAAATAAAATATAGATCTAAACAGAGAATTCTCAAAAAAAAAATCGCAAATGGTTGGGAAACACTAAAGTAATGTCCAACATCCTCAGCCACCAGGAAAATTCAAATTAAAACTACCTTCAGATTTTATCTTACCTATCAGGATGGGTAAGATCAATAAACAAATGATAGTTGATGCTGATGTGGAATAAAGAGAACATTACTCCATTGCTGGTAAGAATGCAAACATGAACAGCTACAATGTAAATTGGTAGGGTAGTTCTTTGAGAAAATGAGAATTATTCTACTTCAAAATCTAGCTATACCACTCTTGAGTGTATTTGAAAAGAATGCTTCATTCAGCCACAGAGACACTTGATCAACCATGTTCACGGCTGCTCTGATCATAATATCCAGAAACTGGAAATAATCTAGATGCCCCTCAGCAGGTAAATGAATAAAAAAAAAAAGAGTACATTTACACAATGTACTATTACTCAGCCATTAAAAAAAAGAAAATCATGAAATTCACAGACGAATGTATGGACCCTGAAAAAAGTAATTCTGAATTAGGTATTCTAAACCCAGAAAAACAAATATACCATATATTCACTTTATGTGGATATTAGCTGTTAAATTAATAATAACCAAACCATATCCCATAGGACCCATAGAGTTTAGATATAAAGTAATGAATTTAGAGTAGACAGGTCTCCCTAGAAAGAGGAAACAGAATAGATAATGATGGATGGGTGACTGGAATGGTGGGCTCAAGTTTGTAGGGGGAGGAAATACGGGGAGAAACCTCTAAACTTAAGGACCATTTGATGGGTAGTATGGGAACCTAATATAGTAAATACTTCTTAAAATACATACATATATGAAGGCAATCTAAACAAAATTACCAAATAATGGGGAAGACAGAGCCACAACCATCTTTTGTTACCAAATCAAGCTTCCAGTACCAATATTCGGTTAAATTTTAATTGCGTTGTTGATCGCGAATCACATGGGAATTCACAACGAAGAATTTTTGTGAAGAATATAGGTTGCTCTCCACAGAATGACAGCAAGGCCTTATTGCTCAATATGATATTTATACAATTCATTGTATATGGAGATATCAAGCTGGTTTCTACATGGAGCCCTCTCCCCTTTGTTCTATTGCTTTTAATATGGAATGCTATCTATCAAAGAAGCCGCACTTTGATCTACAATGGTATCCTGCCTGAACTGTGTGCAAGTACAATGCTGACAAAAATCTTGTGGGAACAACAAACTGATAGTGGATTTGTCTTAATGCCTACTCCACAGGATGGGACCCATATCCAACACTGCTTGGGTGACCAAGTACCTGAGATTAGGTAGCCCAGGGATCTAGGGGCAAACCACATGCATTTTAGAGATTTTATGCTATACAACAGTCAAGAAACTGTTAAAGAAATCTTCTGCTATTAGTATTGAGATAGCCTTGTTCTAGTTAAACACACACATGCACACACACACATGCACACACACACATGCACACACACACATGCACACACACACATGCACACACACACGCAAGATCTCCAAAATAACACAAAGATCAAGCAAACAAAAAATAACAAAGCCAAAGATTAACTTCAGCACCAAATTGATGCTCAAGATTTAGATCTGACACCAAGAAAATCATTCTTATATTTTTAGTACAAGAAACTTTGAAATGAGAGAAAGTAAAATTAAATGTTAAACTTTTCTAAGGATATCATAAAGAATTTTGTATTTGAATTTATAAGTAATCTGAACATCAATACAAACATTGTGTGATCTTTCTGTTATAATTCTAATGTTAATATTTTTAGCATCTAAGGGACATATTTAAGGTTATATAACTGTTAGCCATTTGTAATTAAGCTCAGCTGTTAGACCCAGTCTTGATGCTGGGGTGAGGAAAGCAGATCTGCTGGGAGTCGATGCTGAACTAAGCCATATTGGGACCTTGGGACCTCCTGCCCTTGCTGCAGAGGAGATAAAGTGATGAGGAGAAGAGACAGTGAATGGGATTGGTGGGAGGGGGAAGGGAATTTAAACAAGGGGATACATGGATAAAAAAATATGACTGTATTCATAATTAAAAAAAGAAAAAAACTTTATGAGAATAACTCCTTTTCTCAAAAAGCATAATAAATATGTCCAGACTTATTACTATTATTTTAGAAATAAATACTTGTATAAGATTTAAAATACATGAATCTTTTTCAGTTATATTCTCTGTTGGGATGACATAAACCATTGATACATGTCAATAATAATCAAAAATTCCAAGGAAAAGTATTACATAAATCTAAGATATTAAAATAAAAATTTATGACATTAATCTATCAAAAAATTATAGTAATAGTAGTCAATAATATTTTATTTCAGCTACAAAGGGGTTTGGGAAGATGGCTCAGTTGGGAAACTGTCTGCTAAAGTCTCATGCTTGAGAGCTAACTGGACACTGGACACCATTTTTTATGGCCCTAGAGCAGGTGAGGTGGGGGAAACAAGAAGATTCCCAGAATTCCCTGGAGATCTTCTGTAGCCCCCTAGCAAATGAGTGATCTCTGAGTTTGGAGAGAGGGGGACCTTATTTCAAAATGTAAGATGGTGAGCAATACAGGAGGAAGATATTTGACATGAACATCTAGTGTTCCTGCACATGAGCACAGGTACACACACAAACACTATACACGTGCGCGCGCGCACACACACACACACACACACACACACACACACAAAGAGAGAGAGAGAGAGAGAGAGAGAGAGAGAGATGTTTATCTGTCAAAAACTGAATTCCACGCTTTAGCTAGTCACTGAAGAGCCTGAAGATGTGCAGTTTGAGTGCTACAGCTTTGTCAGGAGACTCATTCCTTATAAGGCATAGAGGTGGCCTCACAGTGTCAAAGAATTTCAAATCAAAAGGAAAGAATCCGTGTGCTTCCTCTTTAGAAACAATAGAAGAACAAGCACTTCACTTGGTGTCTTTCAATAAACAATAAATGATTGTTTGGCATATTGAAAAAGGAGTGCTAGAATTCATAATATGCTGCCTGACAAAATGCATTATTTTTTCTTAAATAATCCTGACTTTAGAAGCAAAAATATTGATTCACTGTAGTGTTTATAACAAATGGAAAGATAAAATGTAGGGAAATTGAATAAATACCAAGAATGCAAAAATGGAAATATTTGTGACATTCATATACATAGTTCAATTGGTTTAAATTGTTGAAAAAGGGAGTGTAAAGTTTGCGTAAATGCTGTAAACTAAAGAAAAGCAGCAATTTTCTTTTTAAAAATTAAGATATAATAGTCTATAAAGTAGATAATGGAACATTGAAATATCATGAGTCAAGCCAAAAGAAGTAAGACAATGGAGAAGAGGGAATATAATAATTGATGAGACAAGTCAAAATAAACATGTAAATGCAAGTCTTAAACCCCAGTGTGAGTGTGTGATGAATAATTGCTGCCCACGTACACAATACTTGAACACAAGTAATCTCTCAATGGGTAAAACAACACCCAATGCATTAGCTTTTATGAGAAAATTATGCTTGCCTACAGTTGAACATGAAAGATGGGAAATGTCCCTCCCTTCTCTCATCTTTCCTCTCCTCCCTCTCCTCCTCCCTCCTCTCCTCCTTCTCTTTTCTTCTTCTCCTTCTCCAGCCCCCTGGAAGAAGATCTCCAGTTTCTGAAACTTCAATCTCTTGGATTTGGACAGTAAGAAGCATGAACTCTCATATCTTTGTCCTTGGACATGGGGTTGTATTTTTGGTATGTCTGACTCTGACCCATTTTGACATAAACGTAAATAAACTTGTGATTCTCTAGTGGTGAGACTCTCTAAAAGGTGACTTCTCTGATTCCATAATTCTATGTGCCAGTTCTTCCAAGGAATGTCTTTTCAAATATTCTTATTTGTTATTGGCAAAATCTAACTATTAATATTATTGATATATAGCCTGTGGTATATCCACATAAAAGAATATTACTTAGGATTTTAAAAAATGGTAAGTATCATTCTCTGAAGAGTCATAAAGAGGAAACTTATGGTATATATTGCTAAGTGAAATGAGAAGTATCCTCTTATATTACCCAATGTTCTATAGAAACAGTGGTGTGTGTGTATGTGTGTTTGTGTTTGAGATAGAGAAACTATAAACATTCAAGGCTGCTTCAGTTCACAATAGATTTTATATATCATAAAATTTTAAAACTATAGCAGAACTAAAATATTATGACCAAAGAGTGATGTTGCTGCAATAATATTGTAGCATAATTCATTACTTAAGGGTTTATAGTGATGCTTTTAAAAACATTCCATGCTACCAAGCCCATAAATTTATAGAGCAGTTACATATAAAACACATAATGTATGATACTGTTAATAATGATAAGTGGATGGTAATGCTGTTAATAAACTGATAAATACATAATAAATCTATACTTTTTTCATTTACTTATTTTAAATTTTATTTATTTAAATAAATAGCATTATTTATTTGTGTATTTTTTGGGTGTACATGCTCTGACTGTATGAATGCCTACATGCCAGAACACGGCATCATATCTCATCATAGATGGTGACTGAAATACTAAGTACATGTATGCTCAAGAATGACACAATTCTCTATTGATGTCTTTTTAGAATAAAAATATATGATTCTATACACTTATACATATCAATATGTCATGAGGAATTGACTAGGTGTTTGAAACTAATGTTTTCCTCACCTCTTATGTGCAGGCTTCAGAACCAGTAACCAGTGATGTGGGCCCAATTCATGTCCAAGGTTTTGAGAACTAAGAAAGGCAATGGTAAAAGTCTTGTCCTGAGTTCAGAATTCTAAGAAACAGAAGAGCAAATGTCAGCTTTATAGAATTTCCACAATTACTCATGCTATATATTAAAACTGGGACACTATGAAATGTATAATGAGCAAATTAGATGTACAAAGAACATAAATGAACAAATAGTTCAATGTGTAATGAATAAAAAGCCAAGAGATGAGTTAGGCATTCCAAAATCAGAGTAGCAACTGACTTATGGTGTGTTACCTGGAATGTCCTACAGAATTCTGAATCAACAGGTAGTAAATAAATATAAACAATGCCATAGTTACTTCTTCATGAGTTGTGGCTGTTTTGAGACACATATATTGCAAATTTCACCTTAAGTAAATACAAAGTAAAGAGTCAGGTATGAGAAATTGGGGAAATGGCTGAGGTTCACATAACTTACTCCAGGAGAAGACAACATTCCTTAACTAGAGTTTCAGGGTGTCCATGGCAGTCTTCTAGCCTCTGCAGGAACACACATACATCTAAGCACACACTCATACTCACAAAATAAAGTTAAATATATCCTTAAAAATCAAAAGAAAAATTCCATTGCTTTTATGTAAGAAGCATCAGGGTAACCATTCAAATTATGTTTTGAGTGCTGGTTAAGTACATATTCTATGCCAAGCACAGACACACATATTAATTTCCTTATGAATTTATAATGCATATTGTGAACAAAAGTATAGTGCAATCAAGAAACTAAATCTTCATAATGTTACATTGCCTGGATAAAATGTTTATGGTTTTGCATATGTTTAAAAGTTATATTCAGTTTTATTTTAAGATTTTTTTTACCACTACTGAGTAAATACTGTATATATTAAGCATACCTATAAAGTTTGCCAAACTACAGTTGTAAATTACCTTGTTGGAAATTCTGATGTACTATGTACTTATGTATGTATATGTATGTTTATATACCATAGTTGCTATAAGTTACATATTTGTGGCTATCATGGTGGCAATAGATTGTGTAGATGGATATCTTTAGTGTTTGACATCTCGATTTTTCTATGAATTTGGCTTTTAAGATCTTGAAATGAATGCAGTTTTTTATTTAGTGAGAAAATTTCATACATGTATACAATGAAATATCAATATATTCACACATATTACTCATGATGTATTTCCTTAATATGTTCTTCTTACAACTTTATATTTTCTTCTTTATTAAAAAAAGCCTATATGTCTAATTAATTAGTGGTGTTTATGTGCAGCCATTCACTGGAGCACAGACAACTTGACAGTGACCACACACTCAATGACAAACAATTTTTTATCCCGCAGTGAGCATTAATTTTCAATATATCCTTACTTAGAGATGGGACATTGTGCTCCTCCCACATCCATGCTAAGATTTTGATTGTCTTGATCATGAACATATCTTGTCCAGGTAATCACAGCCTGTATATTTTCATTAGCACAATAGACTTGCTATATCTAGAAGATAGCATTTCATGGTTTCTAAAATTAATACTTTAAAACAATCTATGTCGTGATTTTCTTTTTCTTGAGTTACTCTCAATGTTGCACATACTTTCTGGGGAAATTATACTATGTTTGCTATATTGCTATATTTAACAAATACAAGAGGGGTGTGTGTGTGTGTGTGTGTGTGTGTGTGTGTGTGTGTGTGTGTTATTGCATTTAGTATAACAAATTACTTAGGTTTATTTTGGACAAACATAAAAGATCCAACATGCTGGGGAAACAGTTCACTGGATCTGAAAAACTAATGAATGGGAATTTTAAGTACCGACTTGAATTTGGAGTTGACCTTAAATTCATCAGATTGCATCTACACATTGACTCAAGAATAGTTCATATTTAACTGTAATACATTATAAAACTATGATCTCCCAAGGATCTTTTCAGACCCAGTGTCTCATATAAATCTTCAGCAGTATTACTGGGAGGTGAAATATTTCAGGTTTCCAGCTGTGAACCCAGGTGTGTGCATTTCCAAAGATTCATGGCAGCATTTGTAAGAAGGACCCTTAGGTATGAACAAGAAACCATTTCTTAGGTATTAGCTAACAACTGAAAAGAAAGGGAGCACTGTCACTGTAAATGATGGGATCATCTGTGATAACATTCCCCCTGAGGTCACTCCAAAGTCACAAATCACGTAAGGAGTACATTTTTCTAGTAAATTCTTTGTGTCATAACTAAAATCTGGGAGTTGAAAATCTTTGCCATTGCCAGGTGGGCGTGCAGAAAATAAATGCTTCCAAGTTGCTACATCTGCTAGAAGACAATGAGCATTATCTGCTGTGACTGCCAAGGCTGCTGTATGTTTGCTAAGATGTTTTGTAGCTATGGGTGCATGTTTTACATGTCTTATTGTCAAGTGTGATCTTAAATTTTTAGGTTCGGAGGAAATGACTCGTATATTGCCCTTTATAAGTGTCAGTCTTTATGAGGACATGAGCTGTCTTAACTGTATGAATGTGTATTACTTTATCTCTAGACACTTCACATTATTTTCTCAAAGATAAGGTCTTTTGTATTATCATTCTGCTCAATTATCAATGCAAAAAATTGACATTAATATAGCTCTAGCACAGAATCTACAGCCTTTATTCACATTATGTGAGTAGTGTGAATGATGTTCTTCACAGCAAAGTGGTTCTGTTGAAAATTCATCATCACAACTTGGACCACATGATACAATTAATTTCCATGTCTTTTTAATCTGGACCACTTCTTAAACCCTCCTTTGTGTTTCTCAATCCTGGAGCTTTTGAAGCTTACAGCTCATTTGTTTTATAAAATGCCTTTCAGTTTGGCCTTGTCTGGTATTTTCTCATAATTAGATTCAGGATATGCGCTTTTGGCAGAAACACAGTGAAAATGATATTATGTCTTTCTGTTGGCAGAATAGGAGAAGACATATGGTACCTACTTATCCTATTATTAGTGATGTTAACTTTGGTCACTCAGTTAACATGTGGCCAACCAGGTTCTTTCCACCACAAAGTCATTGTTTGTTAATATGTGAATTATATGTCTCTGGTTGAAGAGTTTTAACTGGGTAAATGTTCATTAGACATCACTATTTCACTTATTATTTAGCATCCTTTTATATTTTTGCTTGAATCAATTTTTATGAGTGGATGCCAAGAAATAATGTTAAAATTTCATCATATCTTATATATACCTTATAATATTTTAATTTAAAGAAGAGCTGACCTTGTCCTTCCATTTAATCATTTATATCTGTATGGTCTTCTGGATTTCTTGTTTAGCTTATGTATTATAATTCATCCAACCTTTATTTCTATTCTTTTTTAAATGACCAGACCTGTTTATTAATGACCACATCATAAAACATACACACACACATACACAGAGAGAGAGAGACAGAGACAGAGACAGAGAGAAGGAGGGAGGGAGACAGAGAGACAGAGAGAGAGGATGGTACTATAGGGCTTCAGTAATTTAGTATGAGTGACAAAAGCAGATGGTAAGAGAAAAAATATGAAAATTCATGTGAAGTAACAATAACAGTGCTGATAGATAAGACAATAAGGCATAGTATATGTGACAACTAAAAAATAACTCAAAATACTTCAAGTTGGATTTCCAGAAGAAGAAGACAGGGAGAATGTAGTGGAGAGTGTTCAAATATTGAATGTCCAAGAACTTACTAACCATAATGAAAACTAAAGCTTTGAAATCTAATAGAGCCATTTTAAAACATCACAGAGGATAAATCCAAAGAAAGATGATCATGTAGTAAAAAAAAATTAAGTAACATTTTTAAAGTGGTAATAGAAAAAAAATTAGTCTGTAGAATAACAATTTCATATACTGTAAAAATACCCTTCAAAAGTGAAAGTGCAGAAAACTAATTCCAAGTTGGAAAAATATATTTTAAACTAACCTTCCATTTAAGAAATATTAGCTAAAATTATTTTGAAAAAAAAAAAAAGAATTACCACATGAAAACCTGAATGTGTTGATGATATAGAGGAACACTAGAAAGAAAATGTCAGAGCTCACTATTGGCACTGTAATCTGATTTTGTTCATGCATCTATGGCCCCTAATATAGTTACCCTTAGGTTTTCAATACGCTAGTGGTTCCAGTTTAACATATTTTGCAGTATAATGTCCTTATTTAGCTGCCTCTCACAAGCACTCCTGACCTGGACCTGCAAAAGCCCTTGGCCAATTAACAAATATGATATATGTATCTGGAAAAGAGCTAGCGCACAAGAGCTTGTCCATTTGGAATTCTCTATGGAGTAAAGTTCTGAGCTAAAATGAAGTCTGGGTTTGGCCACTGAATAATTAGAGATGATGTTGAGATGATAAGGAAAACACAACTTCCCTTCACATACACTCCAGTGCAACTAATCCCAGGTGAACCCATTCCTATGACCAAACTAACATCAAAGGAGATAAAGTATATCAGGTGAGTACAGCTTAAATTCCTGGCCCCAAAGCTGTGGATAACAAGTGAACTATTATTGTTTCAGCTGCTGGTAGTATTTTTACATTGCACAGAAATGGAAGTGCATGGTAAGTTCTCTTTATTTGTGTGGGTGTTCAGACTATATTACTTAAGGTAGCCCTTGCTAACAGAGATCTTTGCATTTTATCTTGAAGTGCTATCATTACTACAGAGAGAGTTAACTGTAGTGGGATTATGCTATGTTGCTCCTGTTTCCTGTCATTGTAAATATTTGTCCCACCCATGGGTTTAATAAAAGCTAATTGGCCAAAAGGCAGACAGGAAGTATGGGCAGGGCTACCAGCCTAAGAAAACTCGGGAACATCTCACAGCAGAGACAGACACTGCAGACAGATGCCACAGGGATGTGATAGAGGCATGACTAAGAGATGGCAGCAGATGCAGAGGGAAGAAGCTGACATGCTGCTCTGAGCAAAGGTACCAAGCCACATGACTGAACAGGATGAGAAAGATGGGTTATTTTAAGACTAAAGAACTAGGAAGTTATATGCCTAGGCCTTAGGTCAATCAGCATAAAATTAATGTAAGCATTTGTGTGATTCTGTCACTCTGTGGGACTGCAAAACTGCTGGTCTGTGGGACCGAACCTCAAGGCTAGGCCTGGAAAGTCTGGGCCAGAAACATAATACAACAGTTAGCCAAAACAATACAACACAGAAGTAAATGACAACATCCTGATGAATTCCCAATTATCCCAAACAAAGTGAGATGAGGAATAAAATAAATGATTGGGGCTTGGCAAAAAGAAAAACCAAGAAGATGACTTAAACAGAGTATATTAGAAAACATAATAACAATTTTCATACTCAAATAGAGATTGAGACAGGTGAAGGACCCACTCAACTTAAACCAAGACAGTGTTCATAAAAAAACTTATTCAAGGCTTGACAGTGGGACAATGGGACTGTCTGCCACCTGCCCAGGGAGAGGATGGGGAATTGTGGAGAAGAGAGAATGACCAGATGTGTTGGGAGGGGGAAGGGACCTTGGGATAGAAAGTGTGACTTCTTTGATCATAATAATAAAAAAAATGAATAAAAAAATAATATTAAAGGGTTGTATGAACATGTTAAAAAAAAAGCAAATGCCATAATTGCTTCAAAATTTCTAGTCTAAAATGTTTACCAGGAAAGAAAAAGCTAATAAAATCCCTAAGCCAAACATTGATCTTAATAAGTTTAAGATAAAAAAAAGATGCCCCAAGCAGGAAGAAGAAGGGATAATACAAAATAGAAAACAAAACAGAATGCATTCCTGGAAGAAAACTTTTAAAAATTTATCAATTTGTACAAGGTAAATTAAAGGGAAAGAAACAGAGAACAGATAGCAACTACAAGTTTCTAGAAGGAGACAGAAAAATAACTAATAAACTTTATAGACAATTTAAGACAAGGAAAGAAAGGAAACAGAGGGCAAAATAAGATGATTGAAATGTTTAAAGGAGAAGAAAAACTGTGAGTGATCTTATGGAATTCATTTGAAAAGGAGAGTTGTACATTTTTCCTGACTAAACTGACACTAGAACATAAGGAAAGCAGAAGTGGACCTGAAAGATTATACACTGAATTATTACTTTTATGCTAAGTTGCACAATAAGACCAACTCACTAAAGTCAACACACTTTCCACATTTATTATTATGACAAGGTTAAAGAAAGTATATATCATAATATGAATCCTATAAGTGATAGTACCGATAGTGAGCTTTCCACTATGGAGGATTAAGCTTGAGTCATATGAGATGGAGTTCTATGTAGTATGAGGTTCCTGGCCTGTCCTGCCTGTGGTCCAGACCTACAGACCTACAGTTCCCAGAAATGCACAGACACTTATACTAATTTTATGCTGATCAGCCTATGGCTTTGGCATATTGCTAGCTAACTGTTGCTCTTTAAACTAATCCATGATTTTTATCTTGTTCAGTCATGTGACTCAGTACCTTCTCTCAGCAGCCTTTCAACTTATTTTCTATGCATCTCACTGGCATCTCTTTGACATCTCTATGGCATTTCTGCTCTACTTCTAAAGTTTTCTTAGTTGGCTAGCTCCACTCACACTTCCTGTCTGCCTTCAGCCAATCAGCATTTTTAGTAAACCAATAGGCAGGACAATTATTTACAATGGAACATAGTCCCACTACAGTCCTAGATAACTTTTAAAGCCCTACTCATTTTTCTCTGCTGTTTTCAGCTATAAAATAGGACTAGATGAAAATATCTGAGGAAAAAAAAATAAGCAACACATTCTTAAATAATTATTTTACTCACAAAAAAGGATGCTAGACTGAAGAGGCACAAGGAAAAAAAATAAGAGTTTGACCAATTTGTTACCTTAAAAATTATTTTTATGCCTACGCATTGTTTTTGTTCTTTGACTAACTGAAAGTAAAAATAAATGGAAAAGTAAAACCTAGATTTGTTCAGTAAAAATGTTACTATTTTCTCCATGAATCATTTTCAATTTCCGTCTTTTCTTCCTGCTCATCTTTTCCCTTATTTTTCGTCCTTCTGAGTAAACACAATAGCTTCCATCAAAAAAAAATAAAGTATTGGTAAGTCAGGATATGAGAGCATGCCTTAGGCAAAGCACAAAGAGACACTAAGGAGTTTCATAGTCATATGAGGAGCTGTTTTATTGCCCAATTCTTCGCCTGTTAAAATATTCCCAAATGAATATTAGGACAATAATTTGTAAGGACTATTTTAATTAATTAATCTTTGTTTGGATTTTAAAAAATTATGTCTTTTGTTTTAAAAGCCCCAGGGCACTAGCAGATTGTTAAAAATAAAACTCATTAATTAAATATTCTAAACAACCAACAGTAACATTAGTAAAATGGAGAGAGGGAAATTAAGCTTTTAGAAAAACACATTACCCAGTAGACTAACTACCTTGTGCATTAAGATCTAGATTAGAAATTCTCAGCTTGCTTAAAATGCAGCACTGGACACCTGCACACATGCCAGAGAGGCTCATGTAATGATGTTAAATTTCTGAGCTATTCAGCAATTCTTAAAGTCCTAAGCATGCCAAATGCTAACATGCCACTATTTTGACAGAGATACAGAGACCCTGAATTAACCTTATGAAAATTTTTCTGTTTCTTCTTTATGAGTAGATGTGACACCTTGTAGCTAACTGTTTTCTGCTTTGTGAGCATTTCAATAGTATAAACTTTCTCACCAAGTTAAAGCAGGACATATTCAGATGCATCCAAACTATCACAATAATATCTGTTTTTGTGAGTAGCAAGTATGGAAATTCTACCTAGGAAATTAGTATGCCATAGTAAGATGAATGTGTAAAAATTCAATGTATTTATTCATGCTTTGGGCCCTGTTTGGGTTAACATTTCATCCCAACTCAGTGTGTCTTACTTTCAACCAATAAAAAAACAATAAAAAGGATAATTGGTAATTTTACATTATTATACACATGAAACAATGCTACTTTACCTGGCCTACAGTTTTTGGCCCAGCCTAGCCCTGAGGTCCTGATCAGCAGTCCGAAATAATCACACAAAGTCTTATATAAATTGCATGCTGTTTGGTCTATGGCTCAGCCTTGTTACTTGCTAACTCTTATACTTTAAGCTAACCCATATTTCTGTTTACATTTAGCCAGGTGGCTTGGTACCTTTTGCTCAATGCAACATTCTCATCCTGTTTCCTCTGTGTCTTTCTGGCATCTGCCCCTTTGTTTTTATGCTTCCTAGAATTCTCTTAGTCTGCTTGTCCTGCCTTTATTTCCTGTTTAGCTACTTGACCAATCAGCATTTTATTAAACCAATTGGAGTGATAAATATTTACAATATACAGCACAGTCCCACAGGAACTTTCTCTTTCTTGTTACACTCAATCCTTACAATCATTTAAAAATACAATTTACAAGTTCTTCTGTTTGCTTAAGATTTGTTTTATGTTTAACACCTCCCCTCCCCTGTGTGTGCATATAAGTATTTGCAAGTGCTCATGAATGCAATAAGAAGGTTTCAGATTATCTGAAGTTGGAATTACAGAAAGTTATAAGCTGCCTCAAGCACATGCTGGGAACTGAACTTTAGTCCTTTGAAACGTAAGCACATGTTCTTTACTGCTGAACAATCTCCCCTTCTGCATAAAAAGTCTTATCAATGAAACAAAGCAAAACTCAAAATGGGATTTTTAGCTTTTCAGTGTCACCACAGGTAAAATTGCTTAGTAGATAATTTCTAATTCTAAGCAAATTATTTAAATAGATATTTTCCTATTTATTATGTATCATTATATAAGATTTTAAACAATTAAGTCCCTATAGATCACTGATTCTTACTTGGAACAATACAAGATTTAGTCAAACAACCAACCTCCCCATTCTTCTTTTTGTGAAATTAGTTCATCCTCTGAAAGTAGACTGTGAGACTAGCTGAATAAGCAGTAACATGATGTTGACAAGAAAGTGGTATGAGCAGGGTAAGAAACTCACCCACATACTATGAGTAGTCAAGGTCAGCAGCAGACATATCTTTTATCTGTCCTAATATGTTTGGCCTCAGCTATGTGGCATATCAATTATATATATGTGCATAATTTCCAAAGAACAAACATTACAAAGTGGCCAGTAATACAATGTTTATTCTGCTTCGAAATTTTAATTACCTTTTATAGTAAGATATATAACAATTTGACATGTAGGCAGGATCTCAAAGAAATTCGGCAGCCCAGTATTCTCTTAGGGAATCTAAATGAACAGTGTTTAGCTCTACAATTAGAACTATATTTGAAGCTAAAGGAAACTGCAAATTTATGTAGCCCAGCTAAGGAGAAAGCTGCACACAAGAATAACTCTACTCAATGTGGAGTCAAAAATCAAACTTTTATATTTCAAGCACTGAAATTGTTACCTAATTATTATTATGTCAACATTTAATTTACCAAATAAAACCAGCCTTTATCTAATTATGTAATAAACATGTATGTGACAAAGCATATATTTAATAAAAACAAATTTATAGCATGTGTATGTCAATGCCTATAGAGAACAATAAGGGGTGTTGGGTTTCTGGAATAACAAGTGGTTGTGAACCAACATATGAATTTTGTCCTACGCAAGAGCAGCAAAGGCCATCAATCCAGCCTTAGGTATTTTTAAACTATTGAAAACTTATTTTATTTGAGACACTGTTTCACACAGCACAGGTTGGCACCCAACTCACTTTGTAGCAAACTCTTGATCTTTTTTCTGCCTCAGCTTCCCAAGTGCTAAGATTACTGACCATATGCCACTGTATCTGAGTTAAAGGGTTTTTGTTTCATTTTTAATAGATACCTACAAATCATACTTATGAAAAAGACTATGAGTTACTCATCAACCCACAAAGCTAATAATAAATATCAGTAATAATTTGGTGAAAGGTGTTATTTATAAATCTTATTTTCTCCATGTAAGTTTCACTATGAAAATTACTCTGAATGCTTTCCTCTGTCCTTGATTTTTTTCATGTGTTTTATCATGTGCACTTAGTTGTCTATCACTGTATAACTGATGACCTCAAAACTCAGTGTCATGAACAATAATGAGTGTTTTCTCAAAATTTCTCTAGTCAGCAACTTGTACCAAGAATCTCCATGAGTCTGCCTCTCTCATGAGGCCGCAGTAGATACCACAGCCAAGACTGCAGTAATTTGGCAACTTTCTCAGAGGAGAAGATCTGCTCCCAGTATGGCTGACTGACAGGGCCATTGGCAGAAAGTCTCATTTCTTCACTAGCAGTTGGCAGGAGGCCTCCATCACTCACTGTGTAGGCCTCTAAGGCTACTCAAGAGCCCTCATGAAAAGACATCTGTCTTCCAGGCTTCCATCAGATAGAATCAAGAGGGACAGGGGGACAGAGAAACTGGATGGAAGTCACGATTGCCAGTAGGACACAGCTCAGAAGTCAGGCTTTATCATTTAAACCCCGTCCCCTTCTGGTTACAGAATTCACCCCCATTGTATATGAGACCAGTCCAAACAACAGTCTACATATCCTGACACAGACATGGTGGTTGGACATGGCTACCATACTTTTATTATGTCATAACCCTTTGTATAGTATAAATCCTCTCTCTTACACAAAATAAAAAAAAATAAAACCCAAAACAAAGAAACCCATAATTTAATGTGCTGGTGCTGTTAGTAAGAGCTATTTTTCCCCCAGCTGGAATCTCAGGTAGGTGAACACATGACATTCATGTGTGAAGAAATCTCCAGATTTTACCAGTAGATCTTTATCCCTAAAACACTCTGAAACTGCTTTTTAATGACTAGTACAAATGCCTATACTTCCTTTCCTCTTGTTTTTTCCCTGAACCTCTGCTTTATTCTCTACTCACAAAGAGGAGATGGTGTGTTCTTGTACCTTAGGACTTGCAGCATGCTAACAGATCTCTGGCCAGTACTTAGGACACAAACAAACAAAACTAGAACAAATAGTTTATGGTAGGTCATTATTCCAGAGG
The DNA here is from genome assembly GCA_004025045.1 of Sigmodon hispidus. NCBI lineage: Eukaryota > Metazoa > Chordata > Mammalia > Rodentia > Cricetidae > Sigmodon > Sigmodon hispidus. The sequence continues at coordinate 109,315 of PVIH01004956.1, read as the reverse complement.
GACAGCCCAGTGTTGAGTGATGCATGACATGGAAGCAGGAACAGGAAGCAGGCAGAAAACATTTTAGTGAGCAGAAAGCAGAGCAAACAGAAATGAGGCTTGATTTCAAACTCTCAAAGCATGTTTCAGATGATGGACATTTTACAAGAAGGCTCCACCTCCTAAAGCTTTTGTAACCCTTGGAATAGAACCACCACCTGAGGACCACATTCCAAACTGAGGAGCATATAGGGAACATATCTCACTCCAACCACCATCATGACAGACACACATTAGCAGACAGTGGGGATCAGTGAAAGCGCTGTCTGCTGTAGAAATAATAGCTCAAGGCGTGTTACTTTTGTTTATGTTGTTTTCATTTAACTCTGTAAAACTGTGCTAACTTTGCCTGTCTAAAACACCTGACTGCCTAAAAAAGAACTGAACTGCCAATAGAAAAACAAGAGAAAGGATCAACAGCAATGGCAGACAGAAAGAAGATATAGAAGGAGAAATCTGGAAGAAAAATAAGTAGTTAGAGAAGGAGGAGGACATCAGTGGCTAGCCACCCACCCATGGAGTAAGAGTGAAAGTAAAATTACAAAAGTAGAAAAAGGAAAAAGCCCAGAGGCAGAAAGTAGAAGGGATCATTTAAGTAAGGAAAGATATCGAGCAACAAGCCAAGCAAAGGCCAGGTATTCATAAGTAAGAGTAATTTCACGTGTAATTTATCTGATAGCTGGATGAAGGGCTCCAACAAATAACAGCTGTCACACCAGGAGTGAGTCACAGGTCATTGAGAAAGTAGAGACAAATTGTGAACCTTGCAGGTCAGCTTCTAGTCACGTGATTTCCCTCCTTTTAAAAACTCTGTTTTATTGGAAATAGATGATGCAGACATAAGTGGTAATAAGTAATATAAAACTCTAACCACTGCCTTAATTGCTTTATGTGCATAATTTCATTTAATGTGTCAAAGCTCCATGATTTTTACTCCCATTTCATGAATGGGATACTCAAGGCATAAAATATTAAATTGCCCATCATTTATATACCTAGTGAAGAGCAGGTTTAGGCTTCAAAAGATGGACGAATCTGAATCCAGACTAAAGTTCATAAGTTTCCTTGAACACTACATTCTAATGACAGAGAACAGAAAAAAACCCATAGAGTCCATGGGACCTAATTCATGTGATGAGAGGCAAACTGTCCATGGTGAACAAATGCTAAGGTGTCTTACAATTAATCCTAGTGTGACAGCACATATTCACAATCCCAGAACTAATTACGATGAGGCAAGAAGATTGCAAATGGCAGCCCAGCCTGAGCTAAAATACACAGTACTAGCTTCACGTTAGTTGGGACTACATAATGAAATGGCTTTCAAAAAACTATAGATATTTTTAGTTGTGAGTCTAGCCCTTAACGGAGTGCCTAACCCAGCCTTGATATTGGGATGAGAAAATCAGACCTGTCTGGAGTGGATGTGCCACGCTGAGCTGACCCACCTTGGGACTTCCTGCCCTTTTTGGGGAGGGGATCTGGGGAAGGCATGAGGAGAGGCTGAAGGCAGACTGGGAATAGGGAAGGATGGGTCAGCAGGGGGATACATGGGGAATAGGACCTTTTTAAAATAAATTAACAAAAACTATAGATAAACATCCTTTCTTCCTAAATTTAGAAAGTTTAAGGAATACTTTGGGGGATAATTAAACTTTTCCATCTAATGGCATTACACATTGATTTTTGTAGTGTGGATATTCTTGGCTGCTGCACACCCCACCACCCTTCACATCTACATCCTCTAAACCAGACTAAGACCAGAAGACTTGCTCCAAAATGAAATAAACCAAAAATAGTTTATTATTTAAATTCACATCCTTCTGCATGAAGTCACTTATTTAAGGATGAATGGCTTTTTTTGTTTTTGTCCCAGCAGCCCCAAAGAAACCCGAGTACCAGACAGTGCTTGGATTTGTTTCCTCTAAGACTCTGAACTTGCACATGAAGGCAAATATACAGATCATTACATTTTTAGAGAAGACAGATCTCTTATCAGTGTCAGAAAAAAACCAGAAGCTAAAAGCTCATAAAAATGCTAATGATCATATCTTTCCCAAATGCCCTAGTTTAGTACAAAGTTCTTTTCCGTAACTCCATGTAGTGTCCTCCTCCTTCTCTCTTCTTAATCTCTATTTCTCAGTGTGAACTTGGAGCAAATAACATAAATCTATAAAAAGATGCCAGGCATTCTCTTCCAAATATAACACTTAGATAATAATGTGGTTGTTGGGCTACATAGTATGCTCTGCTCATTAGCAGTGAACTCAGATGTGAATGTGCCTCTGTCAGGCTCCTCACTAGCCCAGTGTCTGCTTTCCAGCTGCAGTGCCTGGAGCCTGCTGGCCATGTGCTGCAGAGCGGAGTCCACTCTGTGCGCCCCATTAGCTTCTATTCTTCACTTTCAATAACGTTGTTTGCAGCCATTCCTTAAACCAGGCAGAGAAAAATATTTTTTTCTATGTGACTGTGGGCACTCCTAGTCTTAGTTTGCTTAGGTGAATAAATATAGCCTGTGTGCCAAAGCTGTGATATCTGTTGAAAGGTCTTGGGCCTTGTGATTGACACACATTCTTGTTGTACTGTTGTTTAAGTAATTTCCATTTACTTAAATTGAAATCTAATATAGTCAATGGCACGTAATTGACTTTGAAGCAAGAGAAGACAATGAGATGATATTTTTGTTGATTCTTAACAATAAGCCTATATATATATACATAGTTGTATTTCATAATATACATAAGATTAGAAATTCACAGTGAAACTTTGGAAACATAACTTTCTACAGGTGACATCTAAGGGCAAGAATTATGGGATCTATGTTCAGTCCAGGTGATGAAATGAGCCAATAACACCCCAAAAATGAAAAGATTTTTTTTCAAAGAATGTTTGGCAAGATTTTATCCTGAGATAATAATAACCACAAACAAATTAGTCTAGTAAACTTTTAAAAGTCATGAAAATATAAAGATTGTATTTTTATCGTAAGACTCAAATAAAGGGTTGTATTGTATTATATTTAAAATTCATAGCTTAGGCTTTGTTACACTTTTGCTTTTGAAAGAAGGTGCTACAAAGTACCTTAAGAAAATTTATGACCAGACTAAAAACCCTGCTTTTTTGTTTGAAGAAAGATGGAAGAGGATTGGATCTGGGGGAAAGGGGAGAAGGTGGAGGAGCACTAAGAGGACCTGAGGTAGAGAAACTGGTTCTGGATGTAATGTATGAGAGAAGAATAACTTTTAAAAAAATACAGTTATGTGAGTAAATGATTCTCACTCTATGGAAATTAATTTCTCTTGGTTTTGATTCTAAGATCAGAAAAACAGTGTGGATCTTTACGAACAACTGGCTTTCTAATCAAGAAACTTTGTCAATTTAAATTTTTAGGCATTAACCTATATCTACCAATTCCCAAAGGTTAAATATAGCATAAATATTATCTATAACTAGACTGCTAACAGTGATATTAGATATTCATGTGATCACTACAGTACTCTGTGTGCCCTGATGCCCTCTATTCTTTTAGCATGTCTGTACCCTTTTTGTTCTGAGTGAACAGATGGGTCTTGTTTCCTAAGTGTATCTATTATTTCCTTAAAGTTTTGGTGAGCTGCCTTCCTTGAGCTGCACAAGGTAGAAAACTGTTTGTTCTGTCTTTGACCCAATCTCATACATTGGACACACAGCTATAGGTGTGAAAAATAGAAAGTGCCTGGATGTGTTTTTATCTGACCACATATTATCACCTGTGAATGCATTTGGTTCCACTTTAGAAACTTACCTAGATGTAGGCTCAGCCAACAGAACCACAGGATTTTGTGGACTAGACCTTCTGATAGTTACTCAAGGGTTGTCAAATGTTGCATCTTGATCACATACTCAGAAAAGACTTCCAGATAGAACCTGCAAAGCTAGAGATTTATGACACACAAAGATATTTGAGGATACATTATTATTTGAATGTAACAGCATTTTTGAAATAATCATTTATGCATTAATAGATAGCTACATGAACATGAGCATATATATTGATTTTGAAAATCTGGAACAAAAGAACACAGTATCATCTCCCTACTATGAACTGCATGTTGAAAATAAGAGGGTGAAGGCTCCCTTTGAGTTACTGAGGTATTAACTGTCTCCACTGTTTTTCTGGTGGTCCTTCACTATCCTGTTCCTTACCTCCTAGTGCCAGGAGTGGATTATGTGTAAGTACTATATGGCACATGTCCAGTTATGTCATTTCTGAGGCAGTTTAGGTGGATACTTCAGCTGATATTTCACTTATTTTGTATCTTTCCAATTTTCTTATGTTCTACCCTCTGAGAAAAGTAAGAGTCCAGTGAAGAACCATCTCCTCTGCCTAAGAACCACTCATGTGACTGTAACACCATTCTGTCCTCCAGGCAGCCTTTATGTGTTCACTCAGAAATTCTGATGGACATTTCCAGTACAACCTGAAGAGGCCATTTGTCAGAGGATGTTCTTGTAAAACCCCAAAACTTTGCTTCCTTGATAAACTGTGTGTAATAATAGATATGTTTTAAGCACAGAATTTACATTTTATTAAAGAAAAATAGATAAGTTATAGGCTGACATTTTATTAAAGAAAAATAGATAAGTTATAGGCTGACATTTTATTAAAGAAAAATAGATAAGTTATAGGCTGACTCTGGCCCCATGATATAAGGATGATATTCAGGATATGGAAAGGGGGTTTGATTTCTTAGATTTTAGAAATAGTGTTTTGTGATCCACTAGCTAAATGTCCTATGTTCAGGGTGATAATAGGGGTGTGTATGTGTTTGTGTGTGTGTGTGTGTATGTTTGTATGTGTGATAAAATTCTGACAAAACATATAATATCCCAAAGAGTTTATTTCCACCCTCAATCTCAAGTTTCAGGCCATCTCTACTCTTAACAGGATTGGACTCAAAACCAGACCATGGTGCCCTGTGATAATATATTGTGCATCAAATAACGATTGCTTGAAGATCAGATGACAGAGCCTGCCACAGAGTTAGGCACAGAGATTAGGCAGTGGTGACACATACTTAATCTTAGCACTGGGAAGATGGAGTCAGAGGTCTGTCTGGATCTCTGTGAGTTCAAGGCCACACTAGGCTATAAGAAATTAATATAGTTCAAAAGAGAAACAGAGCCAGGCAGCGGTGGCTCACACCTTTAATCTCAGTACTTGGAACCCCATGCCTCTACTCCCAGTACTTGGGAAGCACACACACCTTTAATCCCAGCACTATGAAGTTTGAGAAAGAAAGTGATATGCTTGGCAGGGAAAGAAAATATGGCAGGAGGACATTGTATGAGGTTTTTAACCCTAACCAGGCCAGAGGCCTAGACTTGCCCAGGAGGCAGGAGTTCTGCCCTCTTTACATCTTGGCCTTGCAGTTGCCTTCAATTCTCCCTTCAGTCTGAGGATTCATGGAGTCAGGATCTTCCCACTTAAGCTGAGGAGTTGGTGAGGGAAAAAATGGCTGTGGCTTGTTCCTCTGTCTCTGCGATCTTTTACCATTTACCCCAATATCTGGCTCTGGATTTTTATTATAACATCATTTAGAATTTATGCAATCATGCCCACTGTGGGCTGTGAGTGTTTTTGCTCATTCATGTAACGGAGAATCTCCCAGTTATGCCCCCTGGTGATTCCTGAACAAGAGTCTCCTCCAAGTGATTCTAGATTGTGTCAAGTTGACAATGAATCTTAACCACCCAAACATGGCAACTCATATTGTCTAACTCCAATCATCTTATTTAAGATTTTATTTTCCGGTCTTGCATAAGAAAGAAGCAAGTTTGTGGTAGGACTGTTTTGCATATGTAAATAAAATAACTGTTTTGGCCTATGTTGAGCACCATAGCAATAGGCAGGAAATTAGAGTAGAGACAGGTAGGAGGGCAGAGTCAGTCAGTGTCCATCCAACCCTGGAGGAAGAACCATGTAAGGAATGCAGGTGAGTCACAGGCCAGGTCATGTGGCAGATAGATTACTAGAAATGGGTTGAATTAAGATGAAAGAGGTAGCTAGTAATGTGCTTGAGAGATAGGCCAAACAGTATGAAATTAATATGAGCATTTGATTCATTTCTTTGGGGGATAAATGTCGCCTTGGGCAAGGTCCGACCTTCTGGTCCAAATGGGTCTGGAAATCTTTTATAACACAAGTTTGTAATCCTCAGCAATTTGATGTTATTCAAATATCAAGTAGCCGACCTGAAAATTTGAACACAAATCTCTTCCATTTTAAAAAATATATTCTGCAACTTATTTAGCCTCCGACTGCTGATAATGTTTTTCATGCCACAATCTATTCCTTTTCTGTTGGTAGCTCTTATTCTTTCTCAAACAGCAGCAGCATACTCTTGTAATCCAAAACCTTCCTGCCAGGTGGGTACTACTGCTATAAGTAAATAAATGGAAAGAGCCTTTTTTGAGTACAAATATTAATGTGGGAAAAGAAATGATTTTAAGAATTCATCTCATTCCTCAGACTATCCCCAAAGAATACCTCCCGCTACATCCTTATTTTTATTTCTTCAAATAAAAGACTCTCATGCTGCTGTTAACAGGTTTATCAGGAGGATTACTTCCTTTTCTAAATCATCCACTCCACTCCTTCCTCCTTTCAGCCAGAATAATGAAACATTGACCGTGTGCCCTCTCTGTGAAGATATGTCTGTAAGAAGAAAAAAGTTGAGCTTGTAAATGTATCTGGGGCTCTTTAGACAAGGCACTATAAAGAAATCATGCCCCCATGTCACGGAATTAGAGGGATGTTCTAAACACCAGGAGAGCGATGATCAACATTGAGTTAGACAATGGGAGTAAGAGACAGACTTCCAGATGGAGTCAGGTGTGGTCTGTTGATGCTGGAACTTTTGGAAGAGATGTGGAGTTTAATAAAGTGGGTCATCTTAAGGGACAGAGATTAAGCATGTCTCCTATCTCATTAAATTTTTCTGAAACCCTTACTTCTATTGGAAGCAGATATTTGGCAGAGACCTATACATGCTTAAGTTAAAAGAGATGTGAGGATAGAGAGAACCCCTGTATTAAGTTTATGGGAGACTGCTTCAGATTCTTCTCAAAGTGCATATATTACTTCATGATGAAACACATACACACACATGCATTTCTCATTCTTCTCTCTTTTCCTCTTTTAAATTGGGAAATACTTGGCTCTATTCTCTCAATGTATACAAAGAAGAGACCCTCACAAATTACCAACACCTGGAATTCATTCTCTCTTGGCTATGATCAAATAGGAATCTCTACTCTGAACAGTGAAATAGATCAGACCTCTCCTGCCTGACTCCAATATTTACTTGGTATTAACCTATTTTCCTTAATTTCAGTGTCTAGGAATTAGATGCTTAGAATATCAAGACAGTTTTCCCTCTAAAGCAAAAGTGGCCTGTTTTTAATTTTTCTTCCTCAGTAGTTAATGAATTCTTGTAGCCTTGAACTTTAACACTGACAGAGACATATGTATAGCCAATGGTCTGAAAATGCACAAGAGTAATATTTCTGTCTTTACGCTTCATATTAGTCAATATTATTTCTTCTTTAAACATAATTTCCACTGCCATTAAAACATTCTCAGCTGTTAAAAAATGAAGGTTGTCACTGTACATATGATTCTGGTTCAAAACTCACCCAAAGAAAAAATTTTTAAGAGTCAGTATTTATTTGGGTTTGCTGAAAAAAAAAAATTAGCACCACTGCAGTAATCAAAACATAAAATTGACTCAAAAGTAAGTCAAGCCTTCTGATATCTCAAGGTAACATATTTGGGGCAATTCACAGAAAAAAAGAAATCCTGTCCCACGTGAGGAAATGGAAATGAGTTCAAGGACTCAGGACTTTTACAGAGTACAGCAGATATGACTTCCTGAGGTCACTTGGAATGACATACAAACAGAAATGATGACACCAGCAGCTTAGAGTGGTGATGATAATGCTGCTATAACGTTACTATTAATAACTCATATGCAAGCTAATCTTTCATCACTAAGTCATCCTGAAAAATTTTCATGACATTCTGCCTGCCTCTCAATATACCTAAAATGAGAATTGCTTACATTCAGAAGCATTTCTTCCAATAAGGTCTGACAAAAACATAGATTCCAGAGTGCATATTTCCAAAAAGTCTCAAGCCTCTGCTACAGACCTACTCAGAACATCTTACAGACTAGGTAAATGCTCTTCACACCCAAGGATGATAGGATTGAAAATCAGTATTATCAATAGTGCAAATCTGAAACTAAAGTTTGTCTTTTTCTATTATACTTAATATATACTCCTACTTTTTGCCTATTCTATAGTATTATCTGCCCACATGCCTGAACTAACTCCAATGATTATAAGCTACTTTGTGTGTTAGTCATCTTTATATCCTGCCTTGCAGGGGACTGAATGCCATTAGCATGAGGACAGATTAATAAGCTTTATAACTGTGAAGCAGTTATTCATCTCAGTTGTAGAAATCAATGTAAATAGTACAAGCTTGAATCAAAGTAGACAGCAAAGCAAGAGATTTTGTAGAAAGGAGTCCAGGATGTAGCTCATTTGGTAGAGTGTTTGTCTAGCATGCACAAGGTCTTGAAACCTCACAAGCTTTCTACAAGGCCACACCTATTCCCAAAAAGACGAGACCTTCTAACCCTTTCAAACAGTCCTATTATCTAAAAACTGAACATTCAAATGTCAAGGGGGCCATTCTTATTCAATCCACCGTACTTAAACAAAGAAAACCACCTCGGAAGAAAAGGGGACCGCCTTATTTTTGTCATAAGGTGCTATGACCCAGATATCTGCAACTTTAGTCAATTTGAACATAATATTTATGAATGAATTTAATCTCTTAGAACTAGTGCTTTGGCATATGACAGCTCTCTGAGAAGAAGTGGGGAGAAGGTGAGTGTGAGTGGAAGGAGGGGAGGGTGACAGAACTGTGGTTGGTATGTAAAATTAAAAAAAAACTTTAAGTAAATAAATAACATAAAAAAGAAAGGAAAAATAAAAGACAGACTTATTTATATGTAATAGTCACATGCTATTTACCATAGTCCAAGTACTGTGATAAGTATTTTATTATCGCTAAGTACCATGCCAGGGCTAAAAGAAAGGTGCTGTAACAATTTTTAAAATGAGCATGTAGAGACAGAGTGGAGAAATAACATCACGAAGTCATGTAGACAGTCAATGGAGGACACATGATTGTATCCTAGAATGAACAAACCAACTCACTATCCCATATTGACTGGGAATAAAACAGACATAGAACATTGCAGTATTCTCTCCTGCTCCCAGTTTCTCGGTGTTAAGGTGTCTAGTAGTCATCTCCTGCCATTATTTAGATAGCCCAGAAGGCAGACCAAGGGAAAAATATCACTTACTATTGCCTATACTTCTATATTATAGAAGTTCCTCCAAATCATTTTATTTCTTTGTTGTTCTGGGATTGAATCAGAAAAAGAAGAAAGAAGGCTTAGAAAAAGTTTCTCATTGAAGGTGGTATAGTAAGGGTCTTCTAGAGAAATAGAATCAAGGGTGTGTGTGTGTGTGTGTGTGTGAGAGAGAGAGAGAGAGAGAGAGAGAGAGAGAGAATTTATTAAGATGTAAAATAGAAACTATAAATCACAAAGGAGAAATTAAGAACAAGAGCAGTCACCCAGTAGCTGTCTCTAACTGGAGCTTCACAACTACATTAATTAGTCCGCAAAGTTTGGTGGTCCCTCCGTAGTGCCAGTCTTGCACCAGAAGCAATAAAATCCCTTGCCTTCAGTTCATGCCCTAACTTCCTTCAGTGAGTACCAGAGAGTTATAAGATTAAATAATTTTTTTATCATAGAAATAGAAACCCTAAAACAAACACCTAAAGAAGTTTGATTTTTCACATGCAATTAAAATCAATTGTTCTTGCATATTAAAATGTCTTTCTAGCCTATAAGTATAAATCAGATGTTTGAGATAAATGATAGTCTTTCAAAGAATGAGACATAAGGGTGACAGTTCATCTTTATGAGCCAACTTCTTCCTTAGTTTCTCTCTCTCCCATGCATATTTTTGTGTGAGAGAGAAGGAAAAGAGAGATAAAAGGGACACACATGGACACATTCAGAGGGAAAAAGAGAGAGAAGAATAGAGAGAGGAGGGAAGGGAGAGAGAGAGAGATTACCATCCATAATAAAAAATATTCCTCATTCTTAATACTAACTAAAATTAACTCTGTGCTGCTTCAAAGACTCTGGCTCTAGATTCAGAATAAATAATCTGATTGTATTTTCAGTGTGTCCTTATTGTTTAGAAGGTGAGTGAAAGTTAATTAAGCATTAGATCCATTTGCTTGGCTATTGATATGTTTATGATGCTCCAAATGGATAGCACATTGTTTAGTGAGCATTTTCATTGTGTCCCTGAATGACTATGCCTCTCTGGTAGAACCACCTGATTTACTTGCTATCTTTAATGTTCCAAAGGTCAAGTATGCTTCGATACATGAAGTATGTTCTCAGGGAGAGATGTTTCTTTCTCAGCAAAGTCACATTAGGAGTGGAACATGTAAGAGAATACTTCCATTTCATAGAAACATCTGGCATCCACCTCAAGTCACTTAGAATGGCGTATTTACAGGAATTATGTTTCTGTATTACCAAATGACTCATGTACTCCATCAAGTAGGTTTAGTCAAAAAAAAAAATTCTTCTAAGACTATAAAAACAGACAGACTTTTAAAATTTGACTTAGAACTTTCAGTCAAATCCAACTTACCACTTTAAAAGTAAATTAAGTAAAATTCATCCTTTACATGTGCTTTAAGTACTGAGTAAAATAATAATGATCAATGACTTATTACTATAAATTGTTCTTTAAAGACAAGTTTAAAAGTCAATCTGAACACAGATTATAAATAATATTATTTGAATTTTCTATTTCTCCATTTAATTCAACAAGTACAATGCTGTTTAGTTGAGTAGATATTTTATAGACATTGTCTTGCTGCTCTCTCTCTCTCATACACAAATATATATACATGCCATTATATATAATAATACATTTTATTATATATAATTATTTTATAGATAGTCTATAGTTTACAGTTGTGGTGGTATGAAAGAAAATAGTCCCTCCCCAAAGTAGCACTATTAGGAGGTATGGCTTTGTTGGAGTAGGTGTGGTTTTGGAGGAAGGGTGTCACTGTGAGGGTGGGCTTTGAGTTTATCTATGCATAAGCTGCTCTGAGTGAGACAGACCACTTCCTGTTGCCTGCAAGATATAGGACACTCAGTTACTTCTCCAACACTATGTCTGCCTGCATGACACCATGTCCTACCACAATGATGATAAACCAACCCTCTGAGAATGTAAGCTACCGCAAATAAATGTTTACCTTTCTAAGAGTTGCTATGTTGTCTCTTTATAGCATAGAAACCCTAAGACAAGAGTTAAAAAAACTTGTATTGCATAAGCTTGCTTAGGTTTTTTATGGTATTGTTGGGCCAGCGCTTCAATACTATGGATAACATTAATTTCTATTATATTTATATACAGAAGTTATGTATTCCCCACACGAATCCATTGAACTTGGCTGACCATAATACTTGTTCACTGTGTTGTACTTTTGAAGAACTGTTATTCTCATTGAACTGACTCATTGGTCACTCATCACTTGAATTGTTAGACTTTCCTTAGCTTGAAAATTTTGGCTATTATATTTCATTTTAAATGAGAGATTTTCATTCCTACTCAGCCCCCAGAGTACTAGAGACCAGATTCTGGGTGATCGTGAATAGGATTCTGTTCATCATTATGTTGGCATTTTGAAGTCAGTGCTTTCTGTCTCTCCTTTAATACTATGTATGCAAATTCTACTATTTCCTGCCATGGGGAAGAGAGAGCTGAAATGATTTCTTCACATTTCACCTGGCTTCTTGGGGTTTCTAGGTCCAAAGCTCAGACTAATAAGACAGTAATTAACTTTACATCAGCCTCCTTCCTGCATTCCAAAAGACAGTCATCAAGTTCTATTGATTTTTTTTTTCTAAACCACTTTTGCTGGGCTTTATTCTTCATAAAACATGTTTCTTTGGCTTCATAAAGGTGCCAGAATTTTCTTTCTTTTCTATCAGACCTTATTTTTTCCCAAATGTTGTTCATAAGAATGATAATCATAACTGGCCTCAGTTTCTGAGGACTTGCCAAAATTTTTTAGAAGGAATGTGATCGTCTAGGCTCGAATCACTTCCACATGTCTCAGCTCTGAAACTAAAAGGAATAAGTGCCAATCCCCATCGCCTTATCTTAATATCCAGTGAGTCAGGGAGGCTGAGGACAAATTTGCTTTAGATGCAGGCACTATGATACATTGCAATTTCTCAAGCCCTTCATCACACTCACTCAGATTTATTATGCAGATATCCAAGGCAGCTGTTTTATGCCCCACACTGAACAGACTTTGAGGAAGCTCTGTCTTTGACATTAGAAGACCCCAGGAGCAATTTGGGCTTTGTAGCCAGTTCATTGACAGATAACATTTTTGATTCTATGACCATATCATTAATTCTTAAAAAGTACAATTTTCAAGATTGTGGTCTAAACTTTAAGAAAATAAGACAAATAATGTTATCTGCTTATTTAATTTCCAGAGATACCTCCATACAGTTTCAGGGCCTAGCTCCTATTGCATTAGAGCACTTGTTTTCCTTGTGTGTTCTGACAGCAGGGAATATAGTCATCAGTCAATCTTCAGGATGACTTATAAAAAAGACTAATAACATTGGAAAAAAATGACATACTCTACAAGGCAAATTTTGTCTGGTACATAATAGATTTTGTCAGGGCCATCTCCTGCACTTCTATTAACAATAGTAAGATTTGTTATTTCATCAGGACACTCATAATCTTTCATTTTAGTTTTTCTAGAAAGAACTGAGTGTGTAAAAATTGGCACACCATAATTTTAATAAAATATTTCAGATCAATTTCCTTTACTGTTTCTTATCATCCTGATTGTACATGCACTGTAGAACTCACTGCCTTGCAAAATATCTCTCAGCCCCTTCATGAGGCTAGTAACAAAATACAAAACTATTTTTTGCAGAATATTTTAAACTCATTTGGTAGTTTCTATCTGATTTAAATTAGCACCTTTACATTGTCCTTTCTTTGCCATATGGACTGTGTGATGCTTTTGATGTTATGGATTGTATCACATGCTGCTGCTAAAATAGGTACACATCAGAACTGAAGAAAAAGTAAAGCAAAGAATTATTTGTGCTAAAATAGAATGACTGCCAAAGTCTCTGCTGGGCTTCTGGGAAGTGGGTGTGGCTGAATTCTCCAAGGAAAAGATTATAGTGTTGGTCCAGGTGTTGATCACTGTTGTTGAAAATTTTTCCTCTCTTGGTCAAAGCAACTGAAGAACCTTTGTGTTGGCCAAGAAAGATACACATTAAAATGCTTTCTGTACGTTGAATATAACTTGAAGTGAGGTAGAAGACAAACAGGATTGCTTAGGGAGTAATGGATGGTGATTAAGAGTTGTAGTGATTATAGAAAGAGAAAACAGGCCATGTTAGTCACTTTTCTGTTGCTGTGATAAAATACTTGGACCACATGTAAGCTAAGGAAGAGAGGGTTTCTTTGGGCTTACAGTTCCAAAGGGGTACAGACCATGATGTAGAGCCATGGATGGCAGCATGAGACTGACCCAAGTCTCAGATTCAGGAAGCAGAGTGATCACACATTATCCACACAATAGAAGCAGAGAGAGAGAGAATAGGAAATAGACTAGGCTATAAAATCTGACCCCAAGCCTACCCCCATGACATACATCAAGGCTTCACCTACGAAAATTTTTATATCCTTGGATAATAGTGTTACAAGCTGGAAACCAAACATTCAAAAACATTGATCTATAGAGGAAATTTCATATTCAAACTATGATAAGGGTTAAATAAATGACAAAAAAGAAACATTTTCATTACCTAGAAACATAGGCAAAGTTTAAATATCCGAAGAGCAAGTATGCTTCTAAGTATGTTCTATATGGTATCATTTGTTTGTAAGTAGCTGGTTCAGCCAAGAAAATGCACATTATTAAGTTCCTAAGTCAATTATATTCATATTCAAAACTTGTTTGATTGCTTTGCTTGACAACTCAAGCATACAAAGTGAGCACTCAGTCATAATGATTTACCATATTCTTTATAGGAATTTATCTGGAAAAAAGTCTAGACCAAAACCAAATTCTTTCCTCCCTCTCTTCTTTTTTTCTTCCTCCATTCTCTCCTCCCTGCCTTCCTCCCTCCCTTCCTCCTTTCCTCCCTCTCTCCTTTCTCACTTCATTTCCTCTCCCTTTCTTCCCCTCCCTGGTCTTTACTTCTCATTCTCTCTTTTTAAGAACTGATTATTTTTGACGACTTTCTACCTGTGTTACTATGTTGTGGTCACACTCATCCTCCCTTCTCTCCCTCTCTCCTTTTAACCTCCTCCTTCCACACACGACTCTTTTTTCTACTTTTGTTTCTGCTCTGGGGCCTACTGGATTTAACCAGGACACTAGTGTGGATATGTATGTGATGCTATTCACTGGAGCCTGAGTAACTTATGATTGGCCCCATCACTAAAGACAATGTCTTCTCTCTACCAGAAGTCATCAGCTTCCATTAGGTTCCTGAACAGGGGATCCCATGAGCCCTCTCCATCTATGACTGATAACAAGTAATAATTATAAAATTGGATTGGAAACTGTGGTCCTTGGTATAGATCTGTGCCCACCCCTTCTCTTAAAAAGAAATGCCATGTGGCAGTCAATTTTCTTCCTTCCTTCCTTCCTTCCTTCCTTCCTTCCTTCCTTCCTTCCTTCTTTCCTTCTTCCCTCCCTCATCTCTCTCTCTCTTTTTCTCTCTCCCTCCCTTCCTCTCTCTCTCTCTCTCTCTCTCTCTCTCTCTCTCTCTCTCTCCCCCCCTACCCTTCTCCAGGTACCTCAATTCCCTAAAATAAACTCTTGTGTGGCACCTGGCAGTGAGTATGTGTGTCTCTTCCCACGTGCAAAAAACTAACACACCATATATGTCCATCCAGGCAATCTTCAGTATAAACCCACAGATAATCAGATCACTTGTGTGCATACTCAAAACAGAGTATGTATCAATAAAATCAATGTTGACATCAGACTCATGCTCCTAGCATGTTTATCTCACAATAGGGTGATATTATCAAAGGAACACAATCTAGGTGGCCATTAGACAGGTACTGCCATAAGTTGTATTGGAGTTTCATTCAGTGATCTAAGACTTGATTTGAATGCCATCCAAATAGTACAAAGGTTAGGGTTAGGGTTAGATTTTGTTTTTCAGAAAAGATAATATTTAAGAATTTGATACCTCTGGTGGAAGTGGTCCTTGGGTATCAGTGGTATAGGGTAATCGGAGAATGGCTTGAGAAACCTCTCAAAGGGCATTTTCTTCAGGGTAAAAGAAACATTTATACATGTTTTCCCTGGTTTTTTAGTTCAATGGTTCATGTATAATGTAAAAAATATCAAAGTCAGTGATATTCATCTTCAAGTTATTTGCACAAAGGTTACTGCTAAATTTAGTACAGAGGATAGATGACTGGGCAGGTGAGGTGCAATGTTGACTTCTGGTGATCTATCCCAAGCTCTTTTCCTCCAAATATATTTATCTTATTTCCAGAGTTTAAATTTTTTCATTGACATATATAAAAGTGGTACTTTGTATATTGATACTATCCCTTTCTAGTTTATATTTTTCTATGTGATATTTTATCTTATTTTATTTGCTTTTGTTTTTGTTTCTAGTGTTGAAGATTGAAGCTAGGTCTTGCAACCACAATCAAACCAATGTTATACCATCTAGCTACCTCCTAAACTTACGTTGAATCAATTTTGTTTATTACCCAACTTTTGTATGTAGTAATATATTGTATATTAAATAAAATTTGTCTGGAATATTAGAGGACACAATCACACAGCCAAGCCATGAAGATCAGGGTATGGTGTCCCATGCCTTTAGTCCCATCACTAGGGAGACAAAGATCCTTCTGTAACTTTGTAAGTTCAAGGCCTAACAGCCAGGCAGTTGTGCACACACCATTATTCCCAGCACTTGGAAGGCAGGGGCAAAATGATCTCTGTGAGTTTGAGGCCAGACTGGTCTACAAAGCAAGTCCCAGGACAGCCAGGACTATTACACAGAAAAAC
The DNA here is from genome assembly GCA_004025045.1 of Sigmodon hispidus. Lineage (NCBI taxonomy): Eukaryota > Metazoa > Chordata > Mammalia > Rodentia > Cricetidae > Sigmodon > Sigmodon hispidus. The sequence continues at coordinate 93,027 of PVIH01004956.1, read as the reverse complement.
CTTTTCTTGTAAATAACAAAACAAAAGCAAGCAAGCAAACAAACAAACAAAAAGCTGAAAAAAAATGGCTCTGTCATCTAATATTCCAAATTTTATTAAATATGCAATATATCACCACATTCATATACATTAGAACGCAGAGACATGGGTACATGGGGACAAAAAAAAAAAAAAAAAAACAGAATTTCTTGAACACCTGGCATCTTCCCAGTAAAACAGATTCTGTAGACTGTGATTGTAGATCCTAGGGGGATGACCAGATCCTGTAGGACACAACAGGTGCAAAGGTGATGGCACACATGTAAATTGGTGGGAAAGTGATTTACATTTATAACTAAGTGCAAGATATTGGGGACTCTATTGAAAGGATGTTCCTGACACTCTGGAGAGATTCCACCAGTTGTTAAAGCAGATTTTGTAGAGACTGGGATGAATACAGATAGGGTAAACCATGAGTCTAGAAAGGCAACTTTAAAGAAAGCAGAGTGACCCAGGGTAGGCACATATTCCCTCAGAGCCTCTCACTCACAGCACCTCTTACCTCTGTATATTCGTCCTCCTACTTGGCCAGGATGCCTAATTCACAACTCAAAAGAAAATCTATTTTTAAGCCAAAGTCCTGATTATTTTATTCATGCGAAGTATTCCATGCAAAATGTTTCCCACCAGAGTCAATTGAAACTTGAACTTTCCATTTGCAGACTCAAAAGGCCTTGAGGTCATCCTGTGCTTCTTCCTAGACTTTCTCTTTTTCTACAGGATTCTATGTCAAACTAGTCTTGAGGTTTCTAACTGCCCCCTATTTCCAGAATCAAATTACTTCTTAACACTCCCACTGCTATTAATCTGTCTGGATCAACACCCACCCTGCCCTCATAAGATAAAAGCTTTCTAAAAGATACCCTTGCCCCTTAAAGACAAAATATTCAGTTTTATTTATTAAATACAAAATTGGATCAGGTTTCAATCCCTACATTTTCAAAAGCTAAAATTTCAAGTAAGCCTTTATTTCTTACAACTCATTAACTTCTCCTCATCTCATTATTTAATTTTATTTTATATTTGTGTGTATGTGATACATGTACATGTTCCTGTGGAGATATGTGCATTTTTATTTGTGCATGTTTGATTTCATGTATGTGCGAATTAATATAGAAGCCAGATGTAAGTTTAAGTGTCTTCTTCTATCACCTCCCCCTTTAAAACAAACAAACAAACAACAAACAAACAAACAAAAAACTAGAAGGGCACTCCTGGAGCCCACAGCCCATCAGTTTGGTTAGTTCACCTGGCCTGCCAGTGAGCTTCCTTTGTCTGCCTGGCTCTACCTGCCTCAGTCCCAAGGTCACAGGTGTGAGCTACCTACCACACAGGGCTTTGTATGTGTATATTGAAGGACCAAAGAGACTGCATGGTAAGCTTATAGATTGAGTTATTTCCCTTTATCTTTGGCCATATCTCCCACTACACTTCTAGGAGTATAGGAGTGATTTCTTTATTTTACTTATGTTTATTCTTACTTGACCTGAATGAACCAATTGCACAGGTTTTGACATTCTCAAACAATAATGGTTTGGAGATAAAACAGAAGGCATTGACCCAAGTACTTCAGCTTTTAAGGGGGAGGGGACTCGTAACAGAGCACTGTATAAACAGCCACCAGCCAATAATGAATGATCAAGTTCAACAGCTTATATCACAGGACCAATCCTGATCCTGCTTTTGAAGGAGTCTATTGAAGTGTGCTCATGAAATACACATCAGTGACAAAGAACAGAAACTAGGATTGAACAAAAGAATGAATGAAGTCACAGTGCAAAGAATTTGCAGTGAAAGTTGTTTATCATTGTCTGATGCTAGGCTGGCTACACTTTGCTGTCTTTTTACATCCTTTGATATCCCTTTACATCAACTCACTGACCCCTCTCATGTTTTCCAGGACAAGTGGTGTATTTTCTTCCTTTTTTACAACATACACACACCTCCTAATATACCCTCAAGAACTTAGAATGCAAGACCTTTTACTTCCTCATGCCTGTTTATTACCTAATCCATGCTAATGCTCCCAATCAATTGTTTTACTAATAGCAATTCTTTTACTACCCCAGGGGAAAACTTAAGAAAATTACCTTGTAAATCTTCAATTTCCTTCATTTAATGGTGCCTACATTCTTAGGCATTCTATAAAAACAATTTTAAATTCCTTGCAGCATAACAGCTGCATAGTAAGACTGTATGAGGGCTAGCTCCTAACTTTTCCATGTTATACCTAATAAGCAATAGTTGAATATCATGTGATCATTAATTAAGGACTAAGTAGAAAAAAAGAAAGCACAAATAATGAGTGAAAGCAGGGGTGTCTAAAGGAAGCAGCTTCCATAATATCTATTTCTTGTTTTATTAAATAGGAAGATGAGTATGAGAACAGGAAGTGGATGTTTTATGATTGATATGACATCTTTAATTATTTACAAAACTACTATAGTGGTATAGTATACTATAGTATATGCGAGGATGCTTTACATTGTCAGGATGTTTTCATTTTCTGTTTTTCACTCCGAAGTTCTAATAGTTACAGCCTATAAAGTAAACTGGCAGGAGGTAACCAGGATGTAGACACAAAAGTACTAATGTACAGAAGCACAAGACCTGAATACATTTAGACAACCAAAGGACTGCTAGATAGCAGGAGCACTCACTCACACACACACACACATACACACATACACACTTGCACGCACACACACAAACCTACACAGACACATAGAGAACACACAAAGACACACCTACTTTGAAGCTTATATGTGTTTCAAAATAACGATGGGGAAAGGTCTTGCCAAAAGTTACACTGTGATGGAAGGAAGAGGGGAGAACGGGCTTTATTTTATTACAAAATCTGCCTGAGGGGCTAGAGAGACGGCTCCCTGCATAAGAATGCTGGCTGCTCTTGCAGAGACCTAAGTCCATTCCCAGCTCTCACATGGCAGCTCACAACTATTAGTAACTCAAGTTCCAAGGGCTCCAGTTCTCTCTTCTGGCCTCTGCTGGCACTAAGCAAGCACATGATGCACTTAAAGACAGACAGACAAAAAGCTCATATACTTTTTTAAAAAATTGTCTGAGGATAATAATCCAGAAGCCATTTGTAAGCCCCTGTCTGTGTGGATGTGGAATCAGAGCCCCAATGTTCTTACTCCCCTTTTCTCTTTCTCTCCCTCCCTCCCTCCCTCCCTCCCTCCCTCCCTCCCTCCCTCTCTCTCTCTCTCTCTCTCTCTCTCTCTCTCTCTCTCTCTCTCTCTCTCTCGTAAGTGTGTATGTGTGTATAGAAAGTACTACATTGTCTCCCAGATGGCCTTGTACATGTTACCTGCCCTGTGTCCTGCCTATTATCTGGAGTACTAGGTTTAAATAACTGTGGCCATCTCCTCAATCACCTTTCTGTAGTGAGATTATGTTGTTACATTGTAAGTAATTGTCCTGCCTACTAGTTCAATAAAAATGCTGATTGGCTGAAGGCAGACAGGAAGTGTGGGTGGCAGTTTCAGAATGGGAAAAATTCTGACAACAGGAAGAGCAGAGCTGAGATGCCACAGAGATGCCAGAGAGACACCATGATAAGATGCCAGAGGAAAGAATTGAAATGCTGCTCTGAAAAAGTACCAAACCGCATGGCTAAACAAGATAGGGATAATGAGTTAGTTCAAGAGTACAAAGTAAGCAAGTTATATGCCTGGGCCTGAGGCCAATTAGCATAAAATTAATAGAAGTGTCTGTATGTTTCTGTGAGACTACAAGTTTGAGGGTCAGAACCTCAGGGCTAGGGCGGAAAGGCCAGCCTACAACACTTTCTTGTGAAGAGATCTCCCCAAGCCGGTTAGGGCCTAATGTATTAAGACAAAGCAGGCATATGACACCTACTGTCCAGCAGGACTACATTCCCTCTTAAAATAGAACAGTTATTCTGGATATTTTTCTATTCACAACCTCTCTGAATAGTGAACAGAGACTATGTCACCAAAGAGATGTATGTAAGAGAGGTCGGTTCTGCTCACCTGGTCCTGACAGATTAAGGCTTGTAGGTGTGGGAGATACCTTTTGGAGAAAGTTGCTCCATTGCACCATTTGAAATGTTGTCTTAGTGCTACTTTCCAGTCACCTGACCCAGGCTGAAATCCATGCTAGGTCACTATGCTTGGCAAACCTTCTGTCTCTTCCTGGAAACCAACAGGTGAGTTCAGCTCAGTTCCCGGATGGAGTCTGGGAGGCGGGTTAGCAGCATAGGTGCTCTAAAGCTCTGAAGTTCTCTCTTTGCAGCAGCTCAGGCAGACTAAAGTGAGAAATCCATTATAATAACACGCTTTCTGAGGAAAGGGGATTACAGGTAATTTTCTTTTATTCCCTAGTAACAAGGTTTTAATACAGTGCTGAGACAGTAGTTGAAAATCAAATACCTCATTGAATTAAAGTGAAAATCAGGCGGATCGGCTCATTCCTTTCTCAAGGCTTTGGGAATGTGGAAGTTGGAAATTCTTTTAGTGAGTAGCTTTTTCAACATCAGATTTTCTTCCATATTTAGACTGCACACTTCCCCCCAAGGCCTTATTCAATATGAAGAGTTGCAAATTCCAAGAGATTCATGTTAATAGGCTTTTGTAAAAGGTACCCTTGAAAATGACCAGGTACTCTATAAAGCAGATCCAACCAGCTCCCCTGTTTGTGTGTAATATGCACTCAAAATCACAAGTTTATCATGTCTATATTCAAAGTTCTTGGTCTGAGGAGTAGCAAGAGACACTTAGCAAACTGGAAGCAAAGGTAGTACTGTAGTCCTTTGGGGTCTGGGGATATGGTTCATAAACCTGGATACCAGTTCCCAGTGACCATGTGAGGATGCTCACAAAATCCTGAAACTCTGGGTGCAAGGGATCTGATATCTTCTTCTAGTCTCAAAGGGTAGGCACATACATACACACATCACCATCACTACAACAACATACTATACATCTCACATCACATACATCACACACACATACATACACCACAAACACACATATCACACATCACATACTATACACTAACACCACACACACCATACATACTACACATCATATACACCACATGTACACCACACATACATACCACACACACACATACATACCACACACACACATTACACATCATATCATACTACACACACTAGATACTACATACATGCTACACATCACACACCACTTCACTACAAATATACCACACACACCACACATCATATACACAACATATAAATCACAAATACCACATATTATATATACCGCACACACCACACATATATACCACATACACACATACAGATAGCACATACATACCTTTTCATATATATACATAAATAAAATAAAAACCTATTTAAAAATGAACATTTGAACCATCCTGCTATTTTCTTTGCTGTTCTTTCAGTTGACTAATGACTATTTGCTCTCATCAATTTTTTTGCCAGTCAGATAACTCCTGCCTATGGCCTAGTGTTACTTACACAGAAGACTTATTTCTAGATGGTAGCAATGAAGCCTATGATGTTGATCTCACAGTTGTATAGGCTAATTTTCTTCATATCTGTAAATGCATACCTGTGGGTGATCATTTGATATAGACTGCATGGTGTAGTAGGAAGAATTTTGGCCCATGAGAAATATCTAACTCTAGTACATCCAAGAAAAATCACCTAACTTTAGGATGCCTCAAGATTTTGATATTGAGAATTGGAAAGTCTAGGCCTGGCAAGATGATTCAGTAGGTAAAGCTATGCACTCTTGATGACTTATATTCAATTCCTGAAATCCATGTAAAGGCATAGGAGACAATTGCCTACACAAGGGTGTCCTTTAACCTTCACACAGCCACACTGGTACCTTTCAGCCTGTATTAAATATACACGTTGTATAAACACATATAATAATGAGAAAGGTAAAAAGTTAAAGAAAACAGAGAACCTAGAGTTCAGGTAAGACTGATGCTCAGGCCACTACTAAACTATTCTCTCCTCTCTCTCTCTCTCTCTCTCTCTCTCTCTCTCTCTCTCTCTCTCTCCCTCTCTTTCTCTCTCTCTCTCTCACACACACACACAAACACACACACACACTCACACACATGCACACAACTTTGTATACACACATAATGGAGAATGTAGTTTAGTGTTCCAATAAAATTGACACTTCATATCACACCTAAACTTTTGTAACACACACACGGACACACACACACACACAAAGACTACCCTTTGCTAATATTTTCAGCACACAGAGGCCATCAGTACATGTCTGCAGAAGAAGCAGGAAAATATGGATATCTGTATTTCGTTAAAGAGTAAAGTTTACCTGGAGAGCAAATTCACTTTTTGCAAGTATTTTTCTGTTGTTTATAGGCTTTAATAGAGTATGCAAAACTTCAGTTCAGACCTAGCACAAAGTGTAATGTGGATATGTGGTATGTGGATACCCTAGATAAAGGCACAAAAAAAATCTCAAGATACCCACACCAAAAACAATCAAACAACAAGCAACTGAGGTTTTCAGCATCTCCACCTCTAAAGTCAGTAAACAATGTGATGTCCAGGCATTTGGTGAACATCAAGGACATACTTTCCTTGGAGTAAATATTACACAGTAGGATAGGACCACAGTTCCTCTGCCACACCAGAGAGTTATTGATGAACCTCAATGTTATCAGCCAATTCCTTATACAGACTTGTATCATCAGCATCTAAAAATAAAATTAAATTCTTTGAGAAATAAAAGGACTTCAAAGCCAATTTAAGTTCATCAAGATGAGCAATATCACCTATCTGCAGAGAACACAGCTAACACTTGTGTAGTGGAATTATATTTATGCATTGTAAATAATTGTCATGCCTACTGGTTTAATAAAAATGTTGGTTAGCCAAATGAAGACAGGAAATACATGCAGAGATACCAGACTAAGAAAATGCTAGGAATAGGAAGAACAGAGCAAAGATGTCAGAGAGAGCCAGATGAGTCACCAGCAGGAGAGGAAAGAAGCTGAAATGCTGCCCTAAGAAAAGGTACCAAGATGCATGGCTTAACAGTATAAGAATCATGGGTTAGTTTAAGGGTTAAAAAGTTAGCAAGCTATATGCCTCAGCCTTAGGCCAATCAGCATAAAATTAATATAAGCTCCTCTGTATTTCTGTGGAGCTGCATGTGTTTGTGTAGGATTGTGGGTCCAAACCTTGAGGCTAGGCCTGAAAGTCTGGGCCAGAAACTTACTACAACACACTTCATATCATGTATATAACAATTACAAGCACAATGTAAAGCAATGTGGTAGATGATACTGATATGATAGTTTAGCTATAGAATGAGTATGAAACTACAGCAATGGAGACATGTCTTCACTATTGATGAAAAAATAATAAACATAACAAAAGCTTCTGGATGCCAATTTCTCATATATTTCCTAAGTTCACAAATGAAGAAAAGGGATTATTATAAAAGTGTAGGTAAATTTTCTATATTTTTTCTTGTGAGTTCCATAATAATAATAATAAATCAATAGAAATTGACTAAAGTGGAACTACAGAGGGTGACATGGAAAAGTAAAACATGTCTGGGGATTAGTTATATGTGCCCATGCATGTGTAGAGGCCAGGGAGTATCTTTATCATTCCCTACCTTATTCATCTTATACAAAGTCTGCCAGTGGACTTTGAGCAAAGCTGAATGTCAGAAATCCCCATTAATCTCCAATCTCTATCCCACTCCAGTGCTAAGGTTGCATGTGAACCCAGCCACACTCAGGTTTTACATGTGTTCTGGAGATGGAATTCAGTTTCTCATACTTGTGTAACAAGTGCTGATACTCACTGAGTTAATTTCCTAACCTATGGAACTTCTTTGTGTTATTGATACAACTACCCTCTAGTAGAACATCAATCCCTCATTCATTAACTAAATAAATATTGAATATCCATCTCTGTATTCAATAACAGGGAAATAATGAGACCAAGACAAAATTACTATGCTTGTGTGGCATTTCTGGTGAGATATGATTTCTCAGCTTTCTGCTTCCAACCACCATGTTTGTGTTCCACCATGCTATATTGCCAAGATGATAATAGACTCTTATTCCTTTTTAAGCCTTAAACTCTTCATTCTGTAAGTTTCCTAGGTTATGGTGTTTTGTTTTTCTCAGTAAGAGACATGTAACTGCAATAGAAGTGGGGATATTGTTGTGACACACATGAATGTGTGCTTTTTTGGAAGACAGTGTAGTACCTTGGAACTTTAGACTGAAAATAATGTTGAATACTATAAGAAGAGCTTAATGAGCCATCCTCAAAGGCGATGGGAAGACATTAGTGCTGAGAGCTTTGCTGACTATGGAAACCTGGCTCAAGTGGTTTCAAAACAGAACAATGCAAGAGTACAGTGGAGAGCAAGCTATGTGTAAACCAATCCATTCTTGGAATAACTCTATGGAGGAAAATAAAGGGCTTCATGTTTGCACATGGTAGGTGCTTTTCACACTACTCCTACTGTCCTTGGCTATTGTTTATGATGTTCTTTCTATATCCCTCTTTTAGGCACTACTTGTTAATCAAGAGTTGTTATTCTACCATGCAAAAATTTATTGGTTGACTCAGTCATGATCAACTTACAACTTTTACAGCTATCGACCTAAACTTATCAGGGGAGGAGTAAGCAATATCACTGTGATGCCTCAAAAGCCACAGAAAGATGGAAAGATCACTGATGCTGCAAAAGCCTCTCATTAGGGAAAGACATATATGTCTTATTTGTAATGAACACACTGGAGGAAACAGGAACATCAAGAATGACATAGCATCCATCAGAAACTTGAAGGTGCTTTGCATGCTGGAATCAGTACCAGAGTTTAAATGTCTTCTTCACTGTCTGGTGGTTGTCTTCTCCCAGAACATTCCCCACAGATTTTATAATTCAGTATTCATTCAGTGTACAAAAGTCACAGCATGGAATGTATACTATTAAAGAATATTAAATTGATAAAAGAGGATCACAATTAAAAGTGTAAAAGGCTTTGGTGATCATGAAAAATCAGCTCTCAGTTTATTTACACTTATAAATAAAAAAAATACTTATAGTAGTTAATCATCCAGTAGTGTAATTTTAATATATGAAACTGCATGTGATAGTTGCATGAATCCTAACTGGTCTTATAATTAAATCCCAGAGTCACTTATTGGGGTGAAGCTGAAAGATCAAAGGAACAAAGGAACCAGCCAGAGCCAGTTATCACCACTTCTGAATTCGTAGAGCAAAATGGGGAGATCCTGTCCCCATGAATCCTCAGATTCAAAGCTCTGAGTCCTCAGCCAAAAGAGAAGGGAAGTCCAGGACAAAGTAATAAAGTCCTGACTACTTCCTCTGCTCAGCCATATCATTTCCTGCCTCAACCTTCCAGTGCTAGAATTAAAGGTGTGTGATCTCAAGTTCTAGGATTAAAGGTATGTGCTACTACTGCTTAGCTCTGTTTGGCCTTGAACTCATAGAGATCCAGACAGAGCTCTGCCTCCTGAGTGCTAAGATTAAAGATTGTGCCACTACTGCCTGACCTCTATGGCTAACTCTGTGACTGTCTGCCTTCTGATCTTCAAGCAAGCTTTATTTCTTAGAGAATACACAAAATATCACCACATGTGGCAATGCATAATAATGCATTGCCTGTTTTATAATAGTGTGAATATCACATATGGACTTCTTATATTTAAGAATCATTTGATAGCTTTATTATTTATTTACCACCTTCTATGTGCAAATCATTTTATAATGGATAAAAATTAAGATAGAAAGTATATTTCTTACTGTATTAAAGAAGTAAACTTGCCCAAAATTAACAAATGGGACACAAACATCGATGGGCTTTAGTCAGTCAATTTGCACACGTTGTGTAGCTGTCTACCACCACAAGGCATGTGGCTGATGACAATCACAGCTAGGAAAGCATTCTAGAGTTGCCTGAGAGGTCTTAGAAGGTCTTTTTAAGCATTAGAATTTAAATTACAGGACCTTAAAACATGGATTATTCTTCAGCATCTGTATTTGGGGATGCCAATAAAGAGGCAAAGTCTAAAAAATATGAGCTGGGAATTTCAGCAAAATGGAAGAGGTATTTAGCATATCATTTTGCTTCAACATATTTCACTTATGTAGATTCCCCTCTCCTTTTTCCCTCGTTCTTACATGTGTTGACATATTGGATATTTAATAAAGTCAGCTGGAATATAAGAGAACAGAACAACATACAGTCAGTTCTCACCCAGACAACTTCTCAGGCAGGATGGGGTAAATGCTGTCTCCTAGAGTCCCCAGCCTGACTAGTCACTTCTGCAGAATGCCTGAATGTCTGCCTCTTCTGCCTTAAATATTTTCCCAGCCCAATTGTCTCACTTCCTGGTTCAACTTTGCATTATAATCCTAGAGCTAGGATTAAAGGTGTGAGCTACTATTGTTTGGTTGTTAGGCTTTGAACTCTCAGAAATACAGAAAGATCTCTGTCTCCTGAGTGATGGGATTAAAGGCCTGAGTCACCATTCTCTGACCTTCTTTACTTGACTGTGGGTGATTCTGTTCTCTGATATTCCAGGCTAATTTTATTAAATATACATTATATCACCACACCACCTACACATTAAGATTGAATAATATTTGCAAAGTAAAATTCAGGTGCATCATATTGCTCAGAGCCTCCTCCCCCATCAATGCCTTCAAACCACTGTACACTGAGTTGGAAATTTTTAACTGTCTAGTTTTAAAATGCCTTGGAATGGTGGTGTCACACTCTGTAATATGTTATCTCACAGCTCTCCAATGCTCAACCCCACTAGCTTTCCTCATGTATGTTCATCATTCAAATACTATCTACCTACCAGTTGGAATCCTATACAATTCTATGGAGGAAATATCAGCCATTTTTTCAAGCCCATCTTAGAAAGTAACTTTCCATGCAGATAGTTCTTATCTGCCAATGGATGAAATTTCTTCAGTCATGTGCTGACGAGACCAACAGTAAGTTTTCTTAAACTCCATGGTGGAGCCTAATTTGTTTTTATAGTTCAAAGATACTGAAAATCAGTTTTTATAACAATGTAGTAGGGTATAAGAATATAAGTTTTCCAATGTCAAGGTTTTATCAATAAAATTGATGAAGTAAGTATTCATTGAGCAGAATATTCCCAGTTTAGGAAAAGGATCAGGGAAAAGCCTATATACAAACTGAACAGAGCAAGAGTAAACAAGAAATTGTCTTTTGGACAAGAGAAATAGATACACATTCTGGAGCCTATTTCAGAGAAGTCCAGAAGTGATTAGGCACAACCCACTTCACATTACCCTCAAAGATAACCTTCTGGGTTTCATCATGAAACATAATAGAGAAAAGCCCTGGAAGATTCATGATCTATCTAGAGCTATGTGATTACTTATAACTCTCTTCTTGTCCAGGACTTCAATGAATAGTAAATTTGCAGTTGGCATCTATGCTTGTACTTTAGGGGCTATAAATCGAAGATCCCCCCCCCCACATCCTATGTTTCAGGTTTATAATGATTGAATGTTGGCAGTCTCCAAGAAGAATGTTTTTATTATCCAAGTGAAAAGTTTATTATGAATATTGAAATGCAATTTGGGTTCCAGATGTGCGCACAGGAACGGAGGAGAAGAATGAGGTAGTATGGAAGCCTGTGATCCAGTGCTCACTTCATGGTCCATTCCTTAGACTTGCCTGCCTGTCAGGATCTGAGAAAAGCAGATTCCTCTGCTGGGAAGCTCTTCTTTTGAAATGAAGACTGTCATAGCACAGAAGAGTCATGTGACTATGCTCTCTGATGATTTGTTGTAGATGAAATATACTATATACCTTGTGTTTTTTTTTCCTTTCCAGAGAGTTGGATGTATTGAAGTATTTCTGATTCTTCTTTATAATATGTCAACCTGGCATTTTATTGATGTAGGTAGTTGTGTGATACAATAACATTTTTTAATGTAATTTTATACTACAAGAGGGGATTGAGGAGAAAGTTGCTTGTTTAAGAACCCCGTCTCTGCCTTTGTCTCCTTTTTCCTCCTCCTTGCATTTAAATTAGACAACTTAATATAGATTCTGTCAGCATATAGAAGAACAGCATACTTAGGTTACCCATGGAGTAACCTTCCTATGCCTGGAGCTGATTAGCCTAAGTAACTTTTAGATGAGACATGAGAAAGCCCTAGCCACTCATTTAAAACAAAATATAACAATGTCTGAAATCATAAGCAAAGGGGATGATAGCATTTTTACTTTGGCATATGGGATAATTATTCTCACTCTTAGTTTTACTTATTAGGACTTATTAAGAACTAGAAATGTTATAAAATGTAAATTATACATTAACGTCAATTATAGTGAATAATTCCTTCCATGATTATTGGAAATATCTCTTTTTCTCAGCCATTTGGAAGGTTAAACTCTTCCATGTTAAAAGGCCATAATTAAATTATTTAAGCTCAACTGATTGTAAAACAGCGTTAGTTTTACAGTGATGTGGAAAGTCTCCCAGATAACACTGCATGCTCACATACATGAGAACAGTTCAAAGTACTGATAGTTAACTGCTTCACAACCACCTGAAAAGACTCAGCTTTCAAAGTACATGCAGAGACATGTATCACACAAGTGCAATCAGCTTTTTATGCCTTTGCTTTTCACTGGGGACACCTTTGACTATGAAGACCATTTATCATGTTCACCGTTGTCTGGCACTTTAGAGGTCTCACTACCAACTGGAGCAGCGGGAGACTCCGGTTTAGAAGAAGAAATGGTTCCAAAAATCATTTTTTAAAGAAGCAGAGCCGTTTAAAATTCTTTGTATTTTGACTTGTTCTATATTAGTAACAATGTCACGGCACTATTGTCATGTGCTCTGAATACATACTTATTAAGGGGCAGGCAAGATAGTAGAAGCCAGGACTCTGAAGGTTAGCCTTCTTTGATTCTTCTGCCAAAGGACCAAGACTGACAGACAAGAGCATGGCTTTAGCTCTGCCTGCCTCTACCACATCTAATATCAGTGAGCTCAGTCTAGGGCAAAGTCTGGGGAAAACAGTCTTGGATCAGAATGCAGTATTCTCCTAAAGGTGGGTTCTTCTTTCAGCAAGGATACCTGGCCTTTTCACAATTATCAAACTTTGAAATTCAGCAGAAATTTGGAAGGTATTTAGAGACATTTCTACATTACAAAGATTTAAATTATATTTTATGTATAAAAGTCTTTGCCCCCCCCTCTCTCTCTGTGTGTGTGTGTGTGTGTGTGTGTGTACCACATATGCACAGTGCCCAAAAATGCCTAAAAATGGCATCAGATATTTGTGTGCTGGGGACACTGCAGAAGCAGCAGGCACTCTTAACCATGGAGCAGTCTCTCTAGTGCCAGAATAAAACTGATTTCTAGCTAGACTTTCTGTGACTCTTCTGCAGGTTTCTGCAAGCTGTATTCCTGATGCCCCTTCACTTTTCTGACAGACTCAGACAGAGAGTTAGAATGAAGTTATGTTTGATCATAAGGCATCCTAGTCTGAGGTCAACAGGAAGAGAAGTTTTCTTCCACTTGGGCAAGCAGCTTCAACCTGGATGGGCTTATAAAGCATGCGTCGTCATTCCACAGTTGTCAGACATGTTACAGAAGCTGAATTTCTTGGTATATAGAATCCATATCCAAAGATACTCAATCTGTGCCTGATGGGTGATAGTTTGAGTCCTTGGTTAATATCTGTGCTCCACACACAGGTCTAAATCATCCCAATTAGAATAGTATTAGTTATGGATTTCATCTCACTTCTAGTATGGACACCACTGACAGGAACAATGGCAATCATCCAATATTCCACTCTACAGAAAAAAATTATCTCATAATATCAGGTTTACACTATTGCATTCTCTTAAGTATAGAATCTTAAAAACAAATCACATCTTATGACCATATTTAAATATAAATGTACATGATTATTTACTTACTTTCTATTTTGCCTTTAGACTCTAATTTTTAGGATTTAATAAAATATATCAACATTATTCATCTCTGTATAAAGCATTATTTTATATTTAACATGAATATTTAATAAATATATGTTTTTTTAAAAAAATGAAAATTAAAGTGAGAAAGCCCACTCTCTATGGTATGAGTTTTTATGTGAAATAGAGAAAAGCATAAATGAGGAAGAAAAGGGAACCTGAGATCTTTGTTCTTGAAGTAATTAAAGTCCATTAAGTTTTTAATAAGATCATGTTATAAATTTTGCCTGCAACTGATTCAAGAACTCAGGTAATTTGATAATATTACTACAGTTTTTATAAATGTAGACAATGTATGCTTAAATTTGTAGTTCAATGAAGGACTCCTATAGTTTGGACCTTCCTTCATCAAGATCCAAAAAGGAGATGTATGTTTATGGTTGTGATGACAGACAAGACATCACTTAGAAGTCTAGACACTTGAGACAAATGTCTACAGATTCCAATCTTGACCAAGTAATTTTCAGCCTGTTTTTAAACTGAACAGTGCTCACACCTCAGCCACACATATTCTGTGGTCCCCAGCACTGTGTGACTTTCTAATAATCTTGCGACATTCTTAACATCTATCATACATTTTCCTATGTCCCATGGCCCATCTTTAAAATTATTCTGATGTTTCTCTTATGTCTGTAATTAAAATAGTTTAAACTGCTTGTGCTTATCTGAACAAAATAAGATTTTTTTTTAATTTCTGTCAGAAAAAATATAGTAACAGTAAAAAGAGAATGGTATTATGTTCCATTAACTCTGTTCTCAACCCATAGTCCTGTGCTTTATGCCACTTTTCTTCAAAATAAAGAAATGTTTTTCCTCCCATAGAAACTGTCCTTTAATTCTATGTTTCCAACACTAAGTCACCAATTCTAGATGTTGTCCAATGAAAACTCAGAGCCAGATATTAGAGAAAAGCTGGGATATCAGAGAGAGGAAACAGACCACAGTTAATTCTCACCCAGCCAATTCTAAAAGTAAAAGCTATCTTCAAGAGTCCTCAGCCTAACTCATTGCTTCTACAGAATACCTCAGTGTCTGCCTACACCTGTTTTAAATATCTTCTTCACTCAGTTGGTTCAATTCTGGGTTCATCTCTGCATCATAACCCTAGAGTTAGGATTAAAGGTGTGAACTGCTACCTGTTTGGCAGTTAGGCCTTGAATTTACAGAAACACAGAAAGATCTCTGTCTCCTGAGTTATGGGATTAAAGGAATGAGTTCTCACTCTCTGACCCTCCTGGCTTGACTGCAGGTAGATCTGTTCTCTGGTATTTCATGCTGATTTTATTAAATATGAAATTTATCACCACACAACCCTTTTTTGCTTGTCAGAGATTTTGTTACTGCTATGATTTCTTTTGTTTTTTACCATTAACCCTCTGGTCTTTTACAACATATGTGAAAATAAAACACATACACACACACACACACACACAAACACACACACACACACAGAGAGAGAGAGAGAGAGAGAGAGAGAGAGGGAGGGAGGGAGGGAGGGAGAGAGAGAGAGAGAGAGAGAGAGAGAGAGAGAAAGAGAGAGAGCGAGCTGTTTCTCTATTCCATTACACTTGTCAGTGACCTTTCTAAAACTCTTTGAGGGATTGGTTCATACCCACTGTCCAATTGCTCACCTCTGACTTCTCTTGTCATCATTGGGGAGGTTTTGTTACCACAACACAACAGTGCTTCTTTTAATGAAAATCACCAGCAAATTCATATTATACCACACCAATAATCAAGAGATATCTTTAGCACATTCAGTTCCTCAGTGATCACTGCATACAACTGAGGGGTCTGTTTTATTTATTTCTTTATTTTTTAATCTTCATGCACTTGTTTCCCAAGATACTCTTTGTTGTTTTCCTCTTCTGTAGTAATCATATAAAATTAGTATTTCTATATTTCCTTATTGTGTTTCCTGAACTGCTGCAGGCAGCAAACCATGCCCCTTCTCTTCCCCTTGAACACAACCAAAGGCCATCATGTTTATAGTTTTGAACACAGTGTAATTTTACAAATCTATCCCTTTACTGACATCACTGAACTTTACATTTGAAAATACATTTACATTATCTGTAAACAGAATTTGAAAGTGTTACTCATCACACTCAGATGTGGGCCTTCCAACTCTTCTCTATCTAAACAAACAGTACAACCACATATTCAGTTGTGTTGGCAAAAAGCCTTAAGCAGTTTCTTTGATTTCTTACTACCCTTAATATTCTTTATCTATTCATTAAGCAAGTTTTGTAGGTTTCTTCATTGAAATATATGGAAATCCAATCACCTCAAATCTCTATTGCCAAGAGCCTAGCTCAAGCAATAATTATCTCCTGCCTGGGATAATTATTAGTTTGATGTATTAGATAATTATTAGATAATATATTAGTCTTCTAATTGTTCTTCCAATTTCATTCATAGCACATACCTATATTTTTCACTAAGCAGGTACATTACAAAAGAAAACAATGCGCATAAGCGTGCCCTGTTCCTAGTTCCTGTTTCTGTCACTCATCAACCCAAAGCCTTCAAAGGCTTCCTTCCCATCACTCAGTGAAAAGCAATGGAAATCTTCAGCATTGATTGTGAAAGCCCCACATTCCAGTGATTGCTAATGATTTATGCTCCCTACTAGCCCCACAAAAACCATATGGGTATTGTTGATGCATCTTAATGCATCTAAACCAAACTCCGCACCTGAATCTTTATTCTTGTTCTTTTGCTCTATGGGAACTGCCTTTTACTAGATCTTCAAGTGACTTGCTTCTTCTTTGCATCATCTCAGCCACACAATCTAAATGCCATCTCTTAAAGAAGAAATTTCAAGGTGACTTTATTTGAAGTATATCTTGCATTCTCAATCCTGAACAGTTAACTCCCTCTGAGCTTCTTCTTTATAATAGTACTCAACATTGACACAATATCCACATCTGCAGACACAAAAACATGCACCCCTGCCCTCCTCCCAAATATACTTCTAATTGATTTCTTGCAACAAGTTCTTGAAGGAGACTCATGCTCAGTGCTGTAATTGACAGTCTAGAATAATACCTGAAACATTTTAGATACTGATTAAATAATTGTTAACAAAGGACTAGATCAGGGATAAAACAAATTTGATGGCTTTTAGTTTTGTTGAACAGTACAGTTGACTGAACTAACTGCTGAGTAAAATTGTGATTCAGTGCACAGAGAAGCTATTCTCATTGAACATTTGGATATTTTGTTGTTGTTCTTTTTGGAAATGTAAAAGAGATAACCTCATTCAATCAGCTTGCTATTCTTTTGGGATATCTTAAGTGTTTCAAAATCACTGACTTTGCCCCATACCTACCAAAGCTAAGAATGCGTTACATTACAGAAGAAGTTTCTGGGGTCAGCATTTTTTTTTCTGGCATTCTTTCTTCTCCTCTTGATCTAAGTTCTAGGATTAGCAAAGGAGGAATCTTTGGGATCTGAGTTAACTCCTAATTTGCTTGAGCACTAACTAGTAACTATGTTAGAATAAAACTTCCTGTCAATCGCTCAGATAGTGAATGTTAAGCACTTGCTGTTTGCTTCTAGAGATAGGGGACAAGAAGTAATTCTAGAAATAAAATTTTCTAAATTTAAAGTTCCCTTTCTTTTTTTCTCTCTTTGTCTTTATTGATTGATTGATTCTTTTTCTGTATGTACACATAGGTCATGGGATGCATATTGAAAGCAAAGGATAAGTAGGAGGGTTCAATTCTCTTTCTACCTCATAGGTTCCAGGAATCAATCTCAATTTATGAGGCTTAGAGCAAAGACCTGCATCAGCTGAGCCAACTCATTAGATTATGCTTTCCTGAGTGGATTCTCCCTTACTTCCAGAGCACTACTCGGTAGTCAAGGGTGTATCCTCTCTATTTATACATAAATAAATGTTTTATTTTCCACAAAGTGGCTTCTGTACAAAATTTTAAAGGTCTGGATAGAAATATGAGACAGTACTGTTTCAATGGAGGACTTTTTCCTAATTTAGACCAGGAAAAAAATACATATTGGTGTAATATCAGAATGATTTGATACATTTGTGGACAGAGAATTCTGCCATCTACAGCAGAGCAAGCAGACAGTCTGCTGCTGACACTCGGACAGTAGGAAGAATGCTATTTTAGTGGCTGATAGATGTGAGCTTCAGAGCCCGGAATAAAAGGAGGACCTATATTTGCTTCTTGTCTTTTATTTTTAGCCATTTTTCTAAGCCTTCAGGACTTGTTATTTCTCAAGGTTAACATATTCAAACTAAGATCCCCCATGCAGGATCTGATTTATCGAAGCACACACAGCTCTTACTGGGTGGAATTGCTCAACCTGTTCTTGTGTACATCTTCAAAGCAAGTGTGGTGGTGCAGAGCAAAGGCACTGTCTCTTTTGTGAATGTGAGTGCCACCTCTTCTGGCAGAACACTTAGTTCCCAAGATGAATGTGCAACTGATACAGCAGGGAGCACATTTAAGCTTTTCACCCTCCCACAAAATAACTGAACCACACTGTGATTTTAACTCATATCTACATCTTCTTTAACCAAGGCTTTGTAATAGATGGGCTGTAAATGCTTTTCAGTAACCCATGTGTCAAAGTGGGAACATAATAGTTACTCATTATTAATAAATTAGACTAATTGTGAAGCTGCATAGTACAACTCAGCTAAAAATATTATATGTTATTAAGATCACTCTGTATTATGACTCAGTATTCTTATGGTATGTTTTTTAAAGGTATAGATTTTTTAAAATTTAACACTCGTTTTAAAATGTGATGCTGACAGTAACTGGTCTGTAGAGAGATCCAATTGTCAGGTTGTGATGAGAAGTTGAATGAGAAGTGACCCCCACACACTAATGTAACCCACCAGGTCCATGTATTTGATCATTTGGTCCACAGTTGGCTGCATTATTTGGGAAAATTATGGGACCTTATGAAATTGACCATTACTGCAAAAGCATATATCTGGAAGTAGTTTTTGAAGCTTTATAGCTTCACTCCCTCTATGTTTTGTGTTTATGTGTGGGTGGGATGTGTGTGTACGTGTGTATGTGCATGCTTGCATTCTTCCAGCATGCAGACAAAATGTTTTGTTTCAATTCCTCACTAGATTTTTTGAGTAGCAAAGTTTTTCTATATAGGGAATTGAAGCCAGGACCTTGCATATGCTAGAGAAGCATTGAAACTGAACTATATGCTGAGTATTTTATTTCACTTTACTTTAAGTTTAAGACTGGCTCTACCAGCCCTGAACTTTTCATGGAAAGCATAATAAAGCCAGCCAAGAAGAGTCCCAGCTAGGACCCAGCATTGATAATGTAGCAGAAACCAGAGGCCTCAAACCAGACCAATGACTCTTTGATTGAAAACTTGCAAGTTAATATATGTGGACAAAAGGGTTTACTGAGTAACTCAGTATGCCATACTACAGCTTCCATGACTAGCCCCCCCCTTTTTTCTCTTTAAATTTATTTGAGGTGAGGGATGCAAGGGCAGAGGGTGGATATGCAAGGAAGTGGATGGAATATAGATACATGATATGAAGGACACAAAGAATAAAAAAAAAAAACCTAAAAAAATGTCTCTAAGTTGTCTGCACTAGACCGAATTCATCAATAGTACCAAGCCGACTTTGAATCTGCAGTCCTGACACTCCACCTCCTGAGTATCTGTACATACAGGCCTGTACTACCTGCCTAGTCTATTAATCTTTGTTAACTTTTGCCCTAAACTAATGCTATGTTCAAAGATGCTTATTACTTGTGTTAAATGATACATTCCTTTCTCTGAGATTCTCATCTGTCCTTAATGATTGATAAATACAAGTACTAGCAGACACCGAAAATCCTAGAAAGCAAATCAAGCCTACGATGTAGGTTCAAAATCAGGTGTTTAACAAATGATCAGCGATTAATATTTGTGTACACTGCTCTACAATATGTGTTTTCAGTTGTAATTTTAACATGTTTGAACATTGTTTCTTTTGAAAAGATCCCATTACGGTCACATGAACTTGCTAATGTTTGAAATGTTCCTTTGCACTCTGCAGGCCTTCAGACCTGCACTTGAAATACTATCCTTACATGAGCCCCAGTGTCACATGAAATAAAGGTGCAGAGCTTTATTTACTCTCAGGAGTGAAAAAGCTCTCTTTCTGTTAATTGGTAGTGTTTTTAGTTTTGTAATGTGCAAAATAATAAGTTTAATTGTAATACACTCTCATATATATCATAGTAATTTGCTTTAAGGGGCTATGAACGTAAACAACACAGATGTATCTTACAGCCATAGAGGTCAGACGCCAAGGTGGACTCGATAGAACTTGTAGGACTTAACGTAGTCGATTTGAAGGTCCCTGAGGCAATCCTACATTGAAGGTCATGTAAATTGTGATCAGCAATCAGTCTGAGATGTCTTCAATCTCCCCATTGTTCTTCCCTCTTTTTAGCCGGTTCTCTCCCTCCTGCCCATTTCTGCTTTCATGCCATATGGACAGTACACTTATGGTGATATATTAACGTGTTCTCCCTATTAAAATAGAATCCTATTTTGTAATCTTTCCCTGCCCCCATTCCCTTTCTTGTCCTTACTCTCTTTAGCCACAGGCATCTCCCTTAATGTCCCCTCTTCTAAAACACTCACTATTAACTTCTTTTTTTCATTAACTTTTTTGGATTAAAATATGATTGCATCATTTCTATCTATTGTATTTCCTTCTTCCTCTTCTCTTCGTGCTCCTTTCCTAT
Organism: Sigmodon hispidus; assembly: GCA_004025045.1. Lineage (NCBI taxonomy): Eukaryota > Metazoa > Chordata > Mammalia > Rodentia > Cricetidae > Sigmodon > Sigmodon hispidus. The sequence continues at coordinate 72,175 of PVIH01004956.1, read as the reverse complement.
TTCCTCTCAAATTCCCAGCCTCCACTTTATTATTTACACACACACACACACACACACACACACACACACACACACACACGTCTTTGTCTAGGGATGGTGCCTGTGAGATTTTTTTCCTTCCACATCAACATATCTATTGCTATTCTTCTTGTAGAACACTCACTTTCAATAATCTAGACTTCAACTGCATACATTCACATTCCAAAAATGTCCCTCTACATATATTTACTGGAACACTTAGAAACCCCCTTTTAATTATTTTTATTATTAAAAATATTGTTTTTATATCCAAACTGCTTCTCCTCCCTCCCTTCTTCCCAGTCCTCCACCAGATTTCCCCCATCCTATTTCTTCATCCATTCCTCAGAGAGAAAAAGGACTCCAAAGGTGAGTCAATGCAATCTGGCATATCCAGTTGAGGTAAATCCGAGTCCTTACTCTCCCAGGTATCAAGGCTGAGTAAGGTGTTCTTTTGTAGGGAATGGGTTTCAAGAAGCCAGTTCATACACCGGGAACAAACTCTGGTCCAACTGCCAGAGACTTCACAAACTGCCCACACCATTTGACTGTCATTTATATTCAGATGGTTTAGTTCCTTTCCATGAAGGTTCATCAGCTGTCATTTCAGAATCAGTGAGCTCACAACAGTTTAGGTCAGCCAGCCATCTCTGTCTCTGGGTCAGTTCCTAATGATTCTGAACCCTTTGCTCTCATAATTTCTCCTTCCTCTCTTCAGCTGGACCGGGAGCTTGACCTGGTGCTTAGTTATTGATCTCTGCCTCTGCCTCTATCAGTTGTTAGATGAAGGTTCTCTAATGGCAATTAGGATGGAAACCCTCTATTTCAAAGTCATGTTATGATAGTTATCAAAAAGAATAACCAATTTCACTACTTTTTCTTTAATTTTTACTCAAAACATTTCCCTCTAACACACTGGACACCATTAAAAGTTTCTGCATCTCTTTATTAGTGATTAAGAAATATATATAGGAAAAAATTATGGTCATCTCAACCTTTACACTTTTTTTAAAATATAAAACTAATATTTTATTTGGTTTTTGAATTTTGAATACTAGTGAATTTGTAGAAAATAATTTTTGCATAAGTGATGTGTGAAAATATTTGAAATCTTAAGCTGAAATTTTAATAATAACAATTCAAGAGCTCTATATGAAGAAGCAATAATTGCACCCTCACATCGTAGACCAACGACCTATAGTTCAAGGCTGTTCCTGGGAAGAAGGCTCAAATGAAATATGACTTGTAGTTTATAAAGGGGAGGCAGTCAACTTCCTTCATTATCTCCAAAAGAGTTCCAACATACATTTGTTAGTAGTCAATGCATTACAGATGGACATATCAAAATAGTCCCTGCATGCTTCCTACAAAATTTGAATTCAACTGCATGCACCTGGCTGGGGTTCAGCATTGGAGCATGAGTCATTCTCCTCCTTCGGTCATTTGTTACAATGGCAGTGTCTTGACATGAGCATCTCTCTTTGGCCTTGTCTCCATTGTCAATAAAGTTGTACAGTCTCTGTATCCATCTCTGTACCCTGACTCTGTTGGATCTTGCATCCTCATTTGAATTTCTGTTTACAGATTTTAATATTATGGTCACTTAGAGATACGCATTTTGTTGTTTGCTTTTTTCTTTTTCTTGATTTCCCCTTGGGTGCATGTGGACATCATCTTCTGAGCACTTATCTTCCCATTAGCACTCTGCAGGGGGCTTTTAAAATGGTATGCTTAGTAAAAAATGATATTCCTTTATTTCAGTACATGATGGCTTCCAAGAATATAAATAGTGCATTTAGCATACAAGCAAATTCACAATCAGGTATAATACCTACATGTTGTGCTGTTTTTTTATTCCTGCTAGAAACTGCAGTCTAAAACAACACTGACTTATCATCTCACAATGCTGAAGGTCAGTCACCCTAGTAGACTTGGCTGTGTCTTCTCCTTAGGGTCTAATACAGTCAGAGTCAACAAGTCAGCTCATTCTTGCTGGGAGGTCCTATAGGAAAATCCATGTTCAAGCTCTTCTCAGCTGTGTTCAGGGAACAGTTCTTCATGGTATTGTCAGCCTCGGGTATTGTCTTCTTGCTGGCTCTCAGCTGGGACGTCTCTTAACTCCTTAAGGCCACTGACATTTATTTTCCTGTGACCCCCACTATCTCCAGTCCATTAAGCATGAGTTTTTGTGAATAACTAAAATCCCTTGGGCTTTATTTTTTAATATATGTCATCTGCCTGTAACTAGAGAAAATTCTGTTTTTAAGTGTTCATGTTCTTAGACAAGGCTTGCCTGAGGAATCCAAAATACCTTAATTTAATTGCTTTTTAGTAATATAAAATAATCTTACAATTTTCTTTGTATCTATACAGTTCTTTTTGGTATAGAATGGAAGCTATATATAGGTTTCAGGACTTTAAGCATAGACATGAATAGGTAGTCTACATATGGGGCTTTTGTATATCTATTTATTCATAGCCTACTTCTACTATCCAATTAATTCTTACCTCTCTTATCATTAAGGATTCCTGAAACACTTTATCATTTGTCTGTTATGTTAGTCAATGTTCTCCAGAGATGCAAAATCAATAGACTATACATGGTATGAAGATAATGGATGTTTAGATAGATGGAAACACAGACAGACAGATTAGAGTGGATTTATTATACAATTATGAATGCCTGCAAGTTTTATAACAGCCTATCTGCATGCTTGAGAACTTGTGATTTTAATAGCATGGCTCAGTGCAAGTTAAGAGTCTCAGAATTGAGGAACTCAATAATGAGACTGAAGGATTATAAACCTAATAGCTGCTAGTTGAAAATATAGAGTCCAAGGGCATCTAGCTCAGAGTTCTGGTGTTCAAAAACAAAATATTTTCTGAGATAGCGTTAGAACTTGTCTATCTTGTGCCATATTGTTTTATCTGGGACTTGATTAGACTAGATGGTATCCATTGCACTAGAGAAGGGTTGAACAGGAACCTGTCAGTCTGCTGGATCACATGACAATTTCTGGAAAGTTTATCAGAAATATCTGCAGGAAAAGTTTTATTGGCTCTCCAGTATTTATTTATGTAGTGAAGCTGATGTTAAAAATTAACAACAACACTAATGCATAATTAGAAGATTGTCAAAGTGTTATCACATGTGTAGATCTTACAACTGGCTTGGGATTTTAGCTCAGGCTGGCCTATAACTTGCAATCCCCTGCCCTTGCCTGGGATTGCACCATGCTACTGCTCTCTCTGGCTTACCTGGATTTAAACAGTTTAAACCATCAAGGTATAACTTAGCTTTCCATCCCAAAGATATACCAATCCTTTGAAAATTGTTTCTATCTAGTTTACTCTTACTCTGTAAGAGCCTTGCCATGCCATGATGCAGAACACGTTCACTTTATGTTTAATTAACGCAGCTTATAACACATCCTTACCATAGAAGCTTCGGAGAACAGTTTTTGTGGATTTATAGAAATATTATTTCTCATGCACTTCCTAGAAAGGGGATGAGAGATTTAAAATGTGTGATTCCCAGTGGATTTAAGCTATAATTTGTCTCTTTAAGTGAAAAAAAATGAGAGATATGTGATGTGTTTTCAAAAAGAAAATAATGTACATTTAACCAAAACCTCAGGATTTGCTCCACTTTTAAAATAGGTAACTATGTCTTAACAATACCAACATTTTTAAAACTAAAAGTAGAAGTACTAAAACAAATCCATTTCGAATAAAGTCATAATCTCCAAGTATAAGGTGTGTGTATGTGTGTGTGTGCGCGTGCACGCGCGTGTACACGCACATATGTATGTGCATGAATGGGTGTTCAAATCTTGCTTATACAGGTTCATGTGGAGGCTAGGTGTTGATATTAGGTGTCTTCATCTGTTACTCTACACTTAATTTTTAAGACAGGATCACCAAAGCCAGAATTTTTGGATTTAGCTTGGCTGCCCAGTCATTGAGCTCTCTTGTCTCTATCTCTCTAGTGTTGGGACTAAAGGCATATCACTATGGTCAGCGTTTCACAAAGGTGCTGGGCATACAACCTCAGGGTCTCATGCTCACATAGTAGGCACTTTTTTGAGACATTTCTCCATCTCCATGAATTGTAGCCTATCAAGTTCACTTGCAAAAAATTGTAGAAGTGATATAACTTAATGGATGCAGAGAGTATATGTTACAATGCCACTGGGTACCAGAAATAAGCAGATTCAGTCCTTTCTTAGTGTGCCCAGGTTTATAAATGACTCCTCAGCCATTCACACAGAATTTTTTTCTTTGCTTGTCTCCAAAGTCTATTTAATATCTTACCTTTTCAATGACTTTCCATAAAGGAATACAAGATGTAAATTTGGATTTTAATATGTACCATTTAAAGTTGTTATCAATGACACATTAGTCATTCTACCCAGTGCTCTGGGGAGGTGGATGAATGAATTATAACAGGTGACCTTCAGGCAAGAGAAGATCTAATCTATTCTTGAAGGCTACTCACTATAGAGTGTTTTGTCTGATAGGTGGGTAAGCACTGAATGATTAAAATGACTTTTGAGAATTCATTTGGAATTTAAGCTAAAATAAACCTATTTTTAGTTGTCAAGATTGTGGGCTACTATTCTTCAATATAATGCTCAATTTCAGATTTTTCTCACCTTATTTCAAGATTTACCATTAAATAGACCTATTTTCCTCAGGAGAAAAATGGAGTAGAACTGTGAAAAGCAAAAATGTTTAATAATTTTTGGTAAAGCCAGAAAAAAATGAATAGATTTATAGTCTCTCTTCTCTAAGCATTCTGGAGAAAAACTCAGTTTCTAGTAACTCTAAGTAAATTTTCTTCATAATGGATCTGCTCAAGGATAGACAGATAACTCAGTGATTAAAGCATGTCCTCTGCAAGTATGAGGATTATATTTATAATATATAAAGAACCCAGAAAACTAAGCATCAAGAACGCAAACAAGTCAATTAAAAATGGATCAAGAAAACCAACAGACATTTCTCGAAAGAAGAAAAAATGGCCTGTAGACATTTTCGAAAGTGTTCAACATCCAAAGCATTTTTAGACATTTCACCTCAGCCCCGTCAGAGTGGCCATCAACATGGACTTAAATGACAACAACTGCAGGCATGAATGGGAGGAAGGGAACTTTTGTTGTTGTTGTTGTTGTTTGGTTTTTGTTTGTTTGTTTTGGGGTTTGTGGCAGTTGTTTGTTTTATTTTATTGTTTTTATGTTTTGAAATTGTTTCTCTGCTTAGCCTTGGCTGTCCTGCAACTGACTCTGTAGACCAGGCTAGCCTTGAACCCAGAGACACACCTGCCTCTGCTTCCAGGTGTTTGGATTAAAGGCATGGACCACCACCTCCAGACATGGAAAGGAACTCTTATGCACTGTTGGTGTTTTAGAATACACAAAATGATGGATAGGTGAAAAAATAATGCCCCCTAACTTGGTATATTTTCCCTTTGCATGTTTCCTAGCCTAGTAACATTATTTCTTCTTGCTTTGGACTATATTCTCATAACACTGTATGATTTTCTCAAATTGTCAAAACACATAAAGTTCCTACACTGAGAAATTATCATTTCCCCTACCTCATTCTTCAATTCAGGGATTCTACCCAGAGCCTCAAGGGCCTCAGGTATTCTATGCAAGCACTTTGCACCAAACCAAACCTCTAGTCACAGACTTTCTTATTTTTCATGTCACTTTATTTTCACTTAGAAATAAATTAAATATGTATTGAGATATACACAAATTAAAATAAAGAACTTTCTCTTTTTTCTTTTTTAAATTATATATTACATTTTAATTGAGTTGCATAAACACAATACCTTATATAAGAGTAGAAATATACATATGGTATAACAGAAATAACTTTATATCAATAACCAAAAATCATACCAGTGTTAATATGTAAGATTAACAATTTTTAAAATAGATTCCACAATCTACCCTTTTCCTATCATAATAATCTACCCTACCCTTTTTCCCATCATTTTTATATCATATCACCCTTTCTTCTTTTTGAAAGAGATTAATTATGACCAATAACAATATATAACCAACCCTCTTAAATGAAAACAAACATTTATAACCAATATTTTAGGAATGTTGGCATAGTTTTATAGACTACTTTCTTCTGATTGGTGTGTACTGGTAATCTTTGAGGAACTCTGAAAATCAGAATAATTGTTAAATCTTGGCTAGAGTATTCAATGAGACTGGATCATCTCTGTTAGCAACCTGGAAGCTATTCTGGATATTGAATCATCTGAGGCGCTGTTTTCATTGGTGTCTGATCTCCTTGCTCTAAAAATACATAAACTTTTAAAGGTAAGAATATTAATACAAATATAAATTGTGTATTGTACACAAGCCAGACAAATATATTTTTTTGTTTTACATTTGAGTAGGTAAAATATGTCATGTGTCTTGTAGTTACTTTAGATTTATTTTCCCATGTTTGAAGTCAAGATTTTCAGGGGCTCTTCCTCATTCAAACCAGATTTTTCTTAACCCAGACTGAAATCATAACCTCTTATTTCCTGTGGAAATAAAAAAACATACCCTTTCCCCTAAAGTAACAAATCTTTTGACTTAAATTTTGAAGTCAAGATAATCTTAAAATATATAGGTTGGTTTAATTTAGTAACTTTTATAATCAAATGTCTCTCAGCAGTTATCATTTTCCCATTAACAATCAAAAAACTCATAGATAATACAATCAAATATAGAATTAAGGCTGTATATTTTCCATTTTATGTGGCTTATATAGTAATATCTTTTTATATTTTTATTTAAAAAGGTTTTTCCCATACCCACCACTGCTCCCCCTTCCTCTTCTCCTTCCTGTCCTCCACCACCCACCACCTGCCCCATCCATCCAACTATTCTCCAAAGAAGGCAAGGAATCTCAAGGAAAGTCAGTTTGGTCTGATATATCTAGTTGAGGAAGGACTGAGTCCCTTCCCCCAGTATAAAGGCTCTGTAGGGAATGGGCTCCAAAAAGCCAGTTCATGTAATAGGTATAACCTGTGGTCTGACTATAAGAGGCTCCATAAACTTCTCATGCCCTTCAACTGTTATCTGTCTTTGGAGAATATAATTCCTTTCCATAAAGGTTCCTCAATATCATTTTAGAGTTAGTAAGCTCCCTATAGCTGGGGTTAGTCATCTCTGTGGGTCTCCTCCTCTTAACTGATTCCATTGTTCATATACTCTCTCCTCTTTCTCTTCAGGTGGACTGGGAGCTCTACCTGGTGCTTAGCTATTGATCTCTACTTCTGCTTCCATCCTTTGCTGGATGAAGTTTCTATAATAGCAATTATGGTGGTCATTCATTTGATTATAGGGGAAGTCCTATTTAGGCATCTTCTCCATTATTGATTGGAGTCCTATCCAAGGACATATTCATGGGGTTTTGGATGGTTCCTTAGCACCAGGTTTCTCTCTAATCCCACAATGGCTCCCTCTATCAAGATATCTATTTCTTTGTTCTTCTTTATTGCTCCTCCCAGTCAAGAATTTTCCTCTCTCATGATTTCTGCTATAATTTCTTGCTTACTCTCCCATATGATCTCAATTTACTCAGGGGATATTTTCTTTTCTGTGGATATCAGCTGATACGTGGATGTCTTGCTTAAGTTCCTCCTGTCATCTAGCTGCTTGGGTTTTATGGACTATGGTCCAGTTATCCTTTGCTTTTTGTCTAAAATCCACTGATGATTGAGTATATACCATGTCTATCTTTCTGGGTTTGTGTTACCTCACTCACTCAGAATTATACTCTCCAGATCTCCAGATCTACTCATTTCCCTGCAAATTTCAGGATGTCTTTTTTTTTTTTTCCCTGCTGAGTAGTATTTGTGTAAATCTACCACATTTTTGAAAATCCATTCTTCCGTTGAGGGGCATCTAAGTTGTTTCCAAGTCCTGGATATTAGCAATAAAGCTGCTATGAGCATAATTGAGCTAATGCCCTTGGGGTAATAATGTGCATCCTTTGGTATATGCCGAACAATGGTATTGCTGGATCATTGGGTAGATTGATTTCCAGTTTTCTAAGGAACCACCATACTGATTTCCAAAGTGCCTAAACAAGTTTACATTCTCACAAGCCAGAGAGGAGTGTTCCCCTTGCTTCCCCTATCCTCCAGCATAGACTGTCATCTGTGTTTTTATTTTATCCATTCTGACAGGTGTAAGATGGTATCACAGAGTTATTTTAATTAGTGTTTCTCTAATAGTTAATAATGTTGAGCAATTCTTTAAGTGTCTTTCAACCATCTGAAATTTATCTGTGGAGAATTTCCTGTTTAGCTCTGAACCCCATTTTTTTAAGTGGATTGTTTGGTATTTTGATGTCTAGTTTCTTAAGTTTTTATTTATTTTAGAGACTAATCCTCTGTCAGATGTAGGGTTGTTGAAGATCTTTATCCATTTTATAGGCTATCTTTTATCTTATTTACCATGTCCTTTGTCTTGCAGAAACTTCTCAGTTTCAGGAGGTCCCATTTATTAATTGTTGTTCTTAGTGTTTGTGCTACTGATGTGTTATATTTAGGAATTGATCACCTGGCCCAATGTGTTGAAGGGTATTTCCCACTTTCTTTTCTATCAAGTTCAGTGTAGCTGAGTTTATATTAAGGTCGTTGATCCACTTGGATTTGAGTTTTGTGCAGGTTGATAGATATGGATCTATTTGCCTTATTCTTCATGCCAACACCATTTGTTGAAGATGCCATCTTTTTTTTCCATTGTATATTTTTGGCCTCTTTCTCAAACATTAGGTGTTCATAGGTGTGTGGATTAAGGTTAGGGTCTTCAGTTCAATTCCATTGATCCACGAGTCTGTTTTTATGCCAGTACCAAGCTAGATGCTCTTTGTGCAATTGGAGCTCTTGGATCAATTGAAAGCAGTGTAGTCTATGTCTCAGGGAGCATTTGAGATCTCCAGCTGGAGCTCTTGTGAAGGAATGCTCCAGAGTCTGTGCCTCAGGGAACCACTCTTTTGATGGGGTTCTCTTGAGGCTGTATCTCAGGAAACAGTTGCAGCTAGGACTCTTCTGTTGGGCCTCTCCAGAAGCGCTGTCTCTAGAATCAGCTGAGGTTGGGGGGATGGGTGATTTTTGGGAATGGGTTGAGGTTTATGGGGTGAAGGGTGCAATAAAGGATGTTAATAATCAGGCTTGCATGCAGGGGTCCTGCTTGCTTGCCTGCAGCAGGAGCTGTGATGGGTTAAAGGAGCACATTTTGTGCCTTGTTGCCCAAATCTGGGGGCTATCCTAGCTGGCCTGGCTGGCTAGCTGCAAAATACAGGTGTTTTTTTAAGCTACTTATTTTCTTACTTTTTATTTTTATCATTTTTCAGTCTTTTAATCCCATGGTTTAAAACACCCTTTTAAATTCTGTCTTCAGAAATAATCATTTACATGTCATTTTTTATAGAGTTTTCCAGGCCAAATCTGTTTTGTATTTTCAATAGTTTTAGCAGTTCCAAACAGGCATTGGGCTTCAGTTTGGTCAGGCTGTGAAAGCTACAAGGTACCAATTAGATTCAGCATATAGCAAATCAATGTCGTGTCGATCTCAAGTTCTTTATTATAGTAACAGCTGTGTGGAGCTAAGGGTCTCCAGAGAGGCCACATCTATATTAAGGGTCCTGGAGATGGCTTGACCTTAGTTGCAGTAGTATCAGGATCTTGGCAAAACACAATGTTGTGGGTTGAGAGAGAAAATTACCTCGGGATCTCCTGTGCTTGTTTTACAGTTTAAATTCACTTTTACCTTTGTACATGACCTAGAATTCTAGAGACTTTTAGGTAAATCTCCTGGAATATCTTGTTAAGCTTAGTAGACCTCTGGCCTTTATCCCAAAGTGAAGAATGCCATGAGATAGCATCTGGAACCCATAGAAAAGATTTTCTTACCTTGTTCTTGCCTGGCAACTGATGTATTGATTTATGACTATTTTTGTTCTGTGTCTGTGAAAGTTCATATAACCTTATCCTTAGTAGAACATGTCACCCAGGATAACTGGAATCCATATGCTCAGGCCATGCTCACTCATATTTAGCCCAGAATAGACTGTTTTCTCTAAAACAGAATTGTCATATTACTTCAATTCCTGAAAACAGGCTTCCATTTAAGAAAAGGCATACTATCAAACACAAGGTCAAGACTATGAGAATTGGATTTATTTACTAGAAATTGCATTATTTGTTAGATGAAGGGAAACAGTAGTTATGACTTTGATTTTGGAATTTGTTTAAGCAATAATATGTAGAATAACATAAGAGCAACGTGTACAACCATTATCATGTTATTCCCCTGAAAGATGCTCACAAGTATGCTTACTTCATACCATGGATACGATTGTTCATACAGTGATGCATTCATTCACTTATTCAACAAATATTTATAGAGCTACTAATGTATGCCAACACATTGTACTGGACACTAAGACACTGTTCTGCTATATAGTAGGATGGGAGGGGATGCTCAAAAATAGGTCAAATCATGAACATGTCCAAACTACGTCTATAAAATAGAAAGAGAATTGCCTCTGTGGAACAGTGGCCTGAAGTTGATTCCTAATAAGTCAAGGAAAGGTGGAGGAGAAAACCAGCTAAAACACTGTAACAGTCCAAACTGCTCAGTGGCCCTGGTTCTCCTTAGACCCCATTGCAACTTCAGTTCCAATTGCTTTATATGCAGAGTATGCATGAGGTTGTGAGTTTGATTGACACTATAATAAGAATGATTGCTAAATTTGCTGAACACTTTCTGTTTGCCAAATGCTGCTCAAGAAACTTTATATACACTTTTTTCTCCAACCATTCTGCAATATAGGTGCCATCCTCATGCTAGTTTTAGCAGGAACAAACTGGGGGACAGAAGTCAGTAACTGTATGAAGTCACTCACTGGTAAGTGGCAGAGACGAGACAATGCCGTTCCCTCTTCCACTTGGAAACTCCTTCTAAGTGAGAGCACTTGCAATGGAAATTTCACAATTCATTTACCTAGAGGGCAGCCAGAAAATAAAAACCCAAACACTATATAACAAAGTGAAGTTCTCCTATGTTGGATTTATTGCAGGTATATTTGTTTAAAAGCTCCTTTTAATGGCCTTGTGTTTAGTTTCCATGGAATCCATGAGCCTTCAGAGAACAAAGAGTACTTCTCTGAGGTCAGGTGCTTAAATCCTTTCTGAGTTTAGACATGGAAGTTAAAGCAAGAGGCAGAGTGACTACAGGGGTGTGAGTGGAGCACATGGCCCAGACACTCTGCACAGAAAATCTATGACCATAATAGATTTGTAAAGGTGCTGGGTTGTTCATATATAAGGCTTTGCATTCTCCACACTAGGAAGAGCTGGCCTTTTGTGCACACACTATGCATTCTATCTTCCATCAATCACATCTTGGTGGTATTTATACAGATAAACACCCAACAGACCTTAATGCTCTTGGGAAATAGCCTTCCATATTCCACTTCTTCCATCTCCTGAAGCTATTCTTCTTATTCCATGTTGTGGAAACTGAACTTCCCTCAATGAACTTTATAGTTCATCCAAAAGGAAAAAAAAAACTTTGTAAAGCCTTATTAATATACAATGAGACCACTGAATTTTTTGACCCTACATTCAGAGGGGTATGTGATATGAATAAAAAAGTGTTCACAGCCTAGCTAATGGGCCCATTATATCTGTGTTTAATAACTTTTGAAACCAAATAAACTTTGATGTTTTTGACATATTTGCACCTATTTTAAAAATTGTTTTTAGAACGACATAGATGAGGAATTTGTGGATATGTTAATGAATGTCAGTGTTTTTAAAGTAAATTGTTATCTGTGTATGAGAAAAGACTGTACACTATGTCAGTTTGTAATTGCTAATATAGCTAACACTAATCAGGAATTTATTGTAGTGATATCATCACCTTTGCTCTGCAAAAAATTTGAAAGCCAGTTGTCTAAGGATATTATCATTATTTATTATGTTTGTGTGTGTGTGTGTGTGTGCATGTGTGGAGTTCAGAAGACAATTTGTGGGTACTACCCTGTGAGTTCTAGCATCAAACTCAGGTCACCACAGCTGGCAGCAAGTGCATTTCTTTATCAACTGAGCCATCTTTCTGGCTGGAAAATATTAGTTTTATTTGTTTAGATGAACAAAAGCATGTGATTATATTTTTAAACATTGCTGAAAAAGAAAGTCTTCAGAATACCATGAAATACATTAAAGCTTAAGTTTCAAGTTAATGGTAATTTAAAATGGTAGAACCATTGAAATTACACTAGTAAAAAGGGTATATTTTTCTCTAATATGACATATTCCAGGAAATAAGTTCATGAAGATGCAGAAGGAAGACAAAATAACATAGTGGGTTTGGTGGTATTCCTCAGTAATTTGAATACTTCAATATGTTATACAGCATTTTAAAGCATATACCTTCAATATGCTAAAACAAAATTTTTGAAGTGAACATTAAAGTTTCGAACGTATAGAGAATAATGTGTGTGTGTGTGTTTCTGTACTGTGTGGTGATATATATTTAATAAAATTTGTCTGAAATGTTAGAGAATAGAGTCATTTCTCAAGCCTTTTTGTGTTTCTTTGGTTATGCTTGTTTGTTTAGTTTGGTTTTGTTTGTTTGTTTTGTTTTGAGACAGGGTTTTCTGTGTAACAGTTCTAAAAACTTGCTTTGTAGACCAGACTGGCCTTGAACTCACAGAGATCCTACTGTCTCTACTTTCCAAGTTCATGTACTAATGACATGCAATATCACTGCCTGGCTATTAGTTCATTTAATACCAAATGATAGGATTAAAGTGAGTTACCCCTTCTGACCTTCATAGCTTGACTGTGGGTGATTCTGTCCTCCAATATTACAGACTGATTTTATTAAATATAAAATATAACACCACATAAGCAAATCACCTAGCTTGTGTAGGGGGCTCTAAGTTCAGACATTAATTCTGTGGTGCTATGTTTTGTATTTAATAAAATCAGCTTGGACTATCAGAAGACAGAATTACCCACAGTCAAGCACTGAGGGTCAGAGAATTATAATTTACACCTTTCTTCCCAGCATGGGAATGACCGAGTGGTGGCCTATATATGCCTTTAATCCTATAACTCAGGAGACAGCGAATTTCTGTGTTTCTATGAGTCAAGGCCTAAAGACCAAATAGTATTTAGGTAGCTTTAATCCTAACTCTAAAATTACAATGTAGAGTTAAACCTGGAAGTGAAACAACTAGGCAAAGAAGATATTTAAGGCAGATGAAGGCAGACATTAAGGTATTCTGAAGAAGTGATGAAGTAGGAGGAGGACTCTGGAAGATAGCTTTCATCTTGAGAAGTTGGCTAGGTGAGAATTGACTGTGGTTTGTTTCCTCTCTCTGTTATTCTGACTTTTTTCCAATATCTGGCTCCAAGTATTTATTAAATACCTAGAATTTGTGTATCATTTGGCCCCCTACATGGGGTATGAACCCGCAACCCTGAGATTAAGAGTCTCATGCTCTGTACTCTGATATTCCAGGTTGATTTTATTAATTATACATGGTACATCTTAAGCCTTTTTTTCTTTTCTTTTATGTTTTTGTTACATTACTTTAGTTATCTGGGTGCGGGAAGAGTTTCTGTAGAGGTCATAGGATGCCCTGCAAGCGTGTTTCGGTTCTTTGTTTTTGTTTTACTCTTTCCACTAGAACTCTAAATCCTGTCATCTGCCTTTAGTTCCAAGTGCCTTCACATATTTTAATTTTTGAATCAGGGTCTCCCTAAGTTTTCTGGGCTGACCTTGAACTCTTAGCCAGGCTACCTCTCAGCTAGTGATTCTCCTCTTTAAGCTTCCTAAATCACTGCGATGACAAGGATGGTTGGTCTTTTTCCCCCCACAAAATCTCAGTAGATGACTGACTTTTGCTTCTTCTACTAAAAGTGAGCCAGTTGGTGTTGGAAATTAGACATTCTCTGTTCCAGCTTCCACGTAGCATGCCCTGAGAATCTCTGTCTGCTGCTCAGTCACAGGCTTGTTTCTCAGCACGCTAGCAAAATCACTCTTTAGCAAGTGAAGGGCAAATGAGCATTTTCCTATATTAAGTATTCTCAAAAAAATTTTGGGTTTTTTTCTCTATCATCTTTTTGGGTTTTTTTCTCTATCAAACCTCAGACTCATTCTTTTTTCTATTTTGCAGAATAATTTGTTTAGTAATTTTCACAAGAAAGCAAGTCACCAAAAAGAAAGATTATTGACTCTCAAAGGATATTTGGATAATTTTATGCCATCAATTGGTTTTTTGCCAATGAAGTGTGAGTTATATGACTGATAACCAGAGGCTCTTATAGCATCAGGACATCATGACATAGATATTGCCAGAGAAAGTGAGCCAAACCTGTCTTAAAATCAGTTCAAATAATTATGGGAAAACTAGTAATTTGGGAGGTATAAAGATGTTCTCAAGTTTCCTGGCACAGCAAGCATCCTTGTTAGCAGATTGCAACCATAATTAATGGATATCATAATGGTGAGTTTTATTAAGTGGTACTTAGGTTGGTCCAAGTATTTCTTAAAATCATGACCATTATCATTTAAATGAATTTCTAGTGTTTTCTTTCCTCAATGATCTTCACAATATCATTGAAAGGCTGAGCTACTGAAACAACAAAGATACAATTTTTTAAGATGAAATGACCTCCTGGGTTGGAGTTCAGTAAAGCAGGTCTCCTCTACAAATCCTGTCAGTGCTTTGGGCCTGACAATATGCAGACATTTGACCCCAGAGCATCCTAGAAACTTCATACTAAGCAGAGAGTACTTGCCTTCCTCAGTAATTGGCACTTAGAATAATAATTGCATCAATCATGCTGTCAAGAAACATAGCATTAGACCTAATGGGAAGAAAGCAACTTATTAAGAAAAAAATTCTGTTAATAATGTTAATCGTCTATATTAAGCCCTGTGCATATCAACAGAAATAGCTAATCATAACTCAGGAATGAAAACCTCTTACCCTGTGTTTCTCTTTGCTTCAGTCACGTGGTCATGAGGCTCAGTCTTTGGGGAATTTGAAATTTTACTCCTGGTTATTTATTTTGAAATGCAACATTTCCTTTAAAAAATGTGGTTTAAACAAAAAATTGATAGATTTTAAAGAAACAGTGAGGGAGAAGGGAGTGGTGAGAGATGACTGGTATTTACCCGGGAGAGCAAGAAAGAAGTAAGGAGAGCAGGTAAGAAAAGAAAAAAGGGAGCAATCTCAGAATCCTCAGCTATAAAGTCATAGACAAAGAAATTTTTGGCTCATTTAAGAAATCACTTTACAAATGCTCAAGTGTCTCATACAGTAAAAATCATATGTGTACTCCACTCCTTAGGACAGTTAGGAATAGGTAGCACATACCATCTAGAATCTTTTTCTATACCTTGCTAAAGTGGTAAATATGACTGTAAATGCTATTTTATTTCACATTTGACCTTCAAAAGAGAGTCTTTTGACTCTCTTTTTCTGCTAATGCCTGAACTCCCACGTAAGGGACTTAGTAGTCCAGATTTAGTGTTATGTGACATGAATGGTAAGATGGGATGGGCATGAATAGACATGATAATCAACCCAGACTAAATACATTGTCTATCTATGAGCCTGTTGGAGTCTTGGTCATTGTTAACTAAGTTGGTCATAATAATTTCCATCAAGTTCACATGATAAAACAAACAAACAAAAAAAAAACAGATAGCTATCTCTATCTGGTAGTCAAAAATGTCCACCTGTTTATTAAGATTTATCTGCTAACTTCTACTGAGCCACAATCTATCTGTCAGACAGTGCTCAAGGTAGCAAACTTATAGCAAGAAATAAAGGAAACTGTTTTAACCCACAGAGATCTTGCCTCATTTCTACAAAAAAGTAGTTTGGAAACATGATGGTTCCCCTGTGAGTTCACCCTTTCTCCCAGAGAATTTGAATTATCTATAGACCTTTAAAACATATAGCTAAAATCCTTCCTTATGCTTTTTAACCTGAGTACCATAGAAGCTTTGGTTTTGTTACTCTTTGTAATTGGTGATGGCTGAGTGTCAGAAGACCCAGACTTTCATGTGAATCATGTTAGCTCCCTTTTCCCCTTGACATCTGTCCTGCTTTTCAGGTCTGTCTAGCAATTCTTCAAAAGAGCTGTCTATTATCATTTTGGTCAATAGTAGCCCTGGAGCCTGGTTTGAAGAAGCTTTCTGAGACTCTGTAAAACTGATCTTGTGTCTCAGGAGGTCATGCATACCAGGCCTCTGAGAAGTTTGTAACTATGTCCTGGGATTTTAGCAAAGCTTCCTGTGGGAAGTGAGGAGATGCCTGGGGAACACTGAGTAAGTAGGGGATCAGGATATCAGTCATGAGGTCAGATGTCTGGTTTTAATCCCAAGGAAAGGAGAAGAAAACCTTAGCTCTGGTGAAAAACAGGATACCAGGCCCTGATGACATCCTGAAGTGGAAAGGCCTGGAACAAAAAGATGCATAAGAAGCAGAATGGGGCAGTGGTTGAAATAGCCCTCTGTCATTTATAAGACTGGAAGTGAAGTAACATTTCAGCTAAGAGGGACCAGATGATAAGCATCTATAAAATAATTTATTTGACTTTTTCACACAGTACAAATGGATTTTCAATTTGAAATCCATTAAAGCCAAATCCAGCAATGAAAAAATATAATTATCCAACTTAATTTTATTAGTATTAAATATATTTGAAAATTTTTCTTAAAGGCAGTTTTGGTCAGAGCAAAGCACTGACAATTTTGTTAAATCATTGCTTTTCAAAGTACCTATGAATATAAACTTTGAAATAATTTTTAAATCAGGTATATGGCAGGTGGAAAATAAAAAAGGATATTGGAGAAATTAACACTATCTTTGAGTCACTTGAAATGGTCTGCGACTCTCTTAGATGATCATGAACATACTTAAGTTGATTATTTCTAACATTGGTCAACCATAGTTTACAGTGTCATAAGATGAAACATGTAATTCATTAGACATCTAATTGTGTTTAAAGAGAAAGTGCTAGGACCTGAAGAGATGACACAGCCCAAAAAGTACCTGCAAGCAAGCTTGAGCATCAGAGTTTAGATTTCTAGAACTTACATAAATGCCAAGTAAGCATAGTATCCCTTCCTGAAACCCAGAATGCAGGGGAGATAGTGTACCACTTGTGTAAGTTTACCAGTTAGACTATAGAAAAGCACTCTAGAGTATAGAAAAGTCATAGATTTAAGTGCCCCAAAATATGAGGTGGAGTGAAATTATTTAGACACTTAATGTCAGCTTCAGGTTTTCACATAAACACACACACACACACACACATGCGTGCACGTGCATGCATGCACACACACACAGACACATACACACCAGATAGACACACATAAACATATAATTAAAGTAAAGTAGCTACACTGGGAAAATTAATTTTGATTTTAATGTCAAATTTTCATCTGAAACTGACATATACCCTTCTGATTTGCATATAAATATTTAAGATACCCAATACATATATCTTATATCACACTGAACTATGGAATAAGATCCAATTGCAGTACCATCTTTTTGGCCTAAATAGCCATAAAAGGGGCATATTTTACATATTGACCAGTGTTTCTGAATTCTCTGTGAAACTGGGTGATTCACTGTCTACTATAACAATCTACCCGCAGACCCCGCAAGTCTTTCTCTGCTTCTCAGGATTTTCTGCATTATTTTGCTGTGAGCAAAACTCAGTAAAAGAAACATAGCTCTCATTGCATTAGAGACAAGGTTGTCACAATCCTTCTAGTTCATATACAGTTGATATTAAAAATAGGGATTTTCACAAGGTAAGCAACAGGGAAATTACATTTTCTGGATCCAAGTCCCTTCACAATTTCCAAGTGATGAAGCATCCAGAAGTTTGATTTTGTGACAATGTGTTTACAGATATATTAAGGGTGGAACGCTCAGCACTGAGAATGGGAACAGAGATTCAGTTGCTGTATATCAGACACTATGTGTTTGTCCACAGTTGTGTCTCTTGGTGATTTGATAAAAATGACTCTTGTTTATTTGCTCATTTTTGGTTTAAACTCCTACCTACGCACACACAAAACCATCTTTAGATTATATTTAAAATGTCAAAAGGACACTTTAATTAAATGTTAACAGATGAGTATTTCAGAAAAGATGTCACTCAAACAGGAGATTTCCATAATGCATCATTGTTTTCGACATGGAAAAGCCCCAAGTGGAATACAATATAAATCACAGTAGCTCATCAAACCCACCAGCCCCACACACTAGTCAACATTTTCCCACTCCTATTATGAAAGTAAAATTCATGTTTTCTTCTCTGAGCTGTATTCCCACTGCCTTGCACGCGGAAGGGGAAATGCTACTGTGGTACTAACTTTAGTATGTTTTCATATGGTTCTGTCCTGTTGTAATTTTTAATGCTTGCCAATACTTAATAGATGGGAAATAGTTTGAGGACTAGTTTGCTAAACATATAAATATCAAGGTCACATATATGGTAATCTTTAATTGAAAACAATTCTGATATAGCTTTCTATTCAAAAAGCAGAGCCAGATTGAAGAGTATATGTTAAAGTTTATGTTTCTAGAACCAGATGAGAGCTGTGCTAAATTTCTCAAAGTTAATCTACATTTCACTTTACCTTACATGTAGGTTTGTTGACAGTGTGCCTCCTTCAAAGAATACCTTTTCTAGTTTACATTGTGTTGAATCTACATAACTGTTCAAGAAAATGTTATCCAAGTAAAAAGGTTTCTACTCCACTTTAAAATCACACAAACTTTTTTTTTAACCTTGCACCCTACCCTACTTAATTTTCCTAGCCTCACTGAAAAACATTTTAAAAACTACCAGGAAAATGTGTCAGCAAGTGTTATGACTTGTCCAATTTAGAATTAAGACTCATTTGAAGGTTTAACAGTTTATTTTGAGAGACTGTTGTGCTAGGGACCGACTTATGTTGCTGAGTAGGAGAGGGGAGAGATGCTGCAAGCTATGTGAATTGAGTGCACTTACAGTGTTAATCTACGAACAGGTAAAAGTAAGAGCCAAAAGGCCTGCCAGGAAAAAGGAGGGTGAGAAATGGGTCTCTTGTATTGAACAGCAGTGCTTTCCGGGGGGCACTCTTTATTCTACTTGGTACTCATAGCCAGAGTTATGGCTTTTCTTTCTGTATAACTAGGAACAAAATAATTAGCATTGTATGTTGTTCTTTTTCTCTTGAACTAAACAGACTGGAGTTTATATATTTGTACTTTGTTTTCATTGTATAACTTTGGGCAAGTGAGCAAATCTCCTTAATGCTCACATTTCTCATTGGGAAATAGAAGCTTCACCTTGCAGCGATATTGGGAGCAAGACAAGGAAAATATATGGAGTGCTGAATACATCTGAAAGTCTAATGGAAAGTAACTGTGCCTCTGATTCAGTTGCAGTGAGGATGGAGTTCAATAAAGAGACTAGCCTGAGGTTGGAAACTTTGTCATAGCCTCTAACTGACAAAATAGAAATGATGATAGTGGCTAAGTCTTGCTTCTGGTTCAAAGAATAGATGGAAAAAGATGTAGCCTGGGGGCCAGGGGTTACATGCAAACATGTCACCAATACATGCTCAAAGAGCTCAGGAAGAAGGAACTTTGAGGCACTAGAAGCTGAGTTATGGCTGAGGGCATGGGCAGCCAAGGAGAAGGCTGGCTGGCTCTGAGAAGATGGAGTGAGAGTCAACAGGAAACTCAGAGGTCAACAGTGAGATTGAATTACCAGGGTCAGAAAGGCCACATGCTGTGGAGTCAGCAGTCCACTGTTTTTCCCTTCTGTAGAAAGCAAAGCTTTGTAAAGAGGTGCAGATCATCTCACAAGGTCCCTCTTCTACTCAGCTCCAGCCAGGCTCCACAATCTCATGGGCACAGCTCTCATCTCTGGGAGTGCATTCATACAGCCTTTCTGTAACTTTAGCCTTCACACTATAGGTTCTTAAAACTTTTCTCATATAGTCTTTATGAACTTGTCACCAGTTTTATAAAATCTTGACTGAAAGCAATAAAATCTACCCAATATCAGTTATGCTACATATAGTACAGTGTCAGAAACAGAACATAGCTGAACACTTATTGATGTGTGTTTGTTCACACATGTGTGCAGTATGACAAGTGTGTGAGTAAGAGGGGTCAGAGGATGTCTTGTGGGAGTTAGTTCACTCCTTACAATGTGTAAATCCCAGCAATCAAACTTATATCCTTAGGCTTTGCAGCAAGTGCCTTTACTGGGTAAGTCATTTCATCATTGCAAGAACACAATTTTAGTTCTTAATTTAGTGCTAAAAAAAGAATTCTAAGCCTCTCTAGTGCAATATTCTGTAGTGCTGCCCTTTATAGTCAGAACTTTCTTGGTCCTGCCTAGCCCAGTGGTCTGGACAAATGTCTCCCACCTATGATCCTGCAGATAAAATAATAAAAAATAAATAATAAAATTATTACTCAGAGGCTTATATTAATTATAAATTGTTTAGTCTATGTCTCGGGCTTATTACTAAGCAGCTCTTTCATCTTAAATTAAATGATGTATATTAATCAATCTATCTCCATGTGTCTTGTGGCTTACATGTGTTCCATTACATCTTGTTCCCTTGGCATCTCAAAGCATCTACTTCAATTCCACATTTCTTTTCCCTGTATCTCTCTTGGATTTTTTATCTGGCTGTATCCTATATTTCCATAGACCAGAACAGCAGCCTTATTAACCAATTACAGTAACACATATCTACAGTGTACAGCAAGATCATCCCACAGCACTGTGGTTTACTATATCAACAAATATATCTATGAGACTTTAGTTGGCCACTTATATTTCTGTGTGTGTGTGTGCGTATGTGTCTGCAGTCAGAAGTTTCCTAAAGTTTATATCAGCAGGGGCTAAACATGGACTCTTGCATAGCAAGAGTTACTCACCAGTATTTATTACATGATTGAATAAGTACCAATCACGGACCTAAAAGACTCATATTTAGAAAACCCACCCCAACAATAAGACAGCCTCAGAGACAGAGGTAAGGGAAAAGAGATCTTGAGAGGGAATGAAATCAAATCTGCCTATCCAAGACTAGATTTCCATCATTAGATTTCTTTGAAGCCTAAAATGCCTCATTAGAGTTAGACCTGTTGCAAAGGCAGTGGTGTAGATCACCATTCTGCTTGCTCTTCTTTTATGATATGTCTTAAAGCTGTGATAGCCCTTCATTAGAAGGCAAGAAAAAGTCACAGCACACTCAGATATATTGATATAAATTTAGATGGTTTGGTTGGTGAGTGATTCTCCCCTACTACACAGGTCATGTTAAATGCATTTGTCAACATGATGGTCTGGCAAGGCAGTGTTTCCTTTATAAAGTCTAGGCTTCTGAAGCAGGGCTTTTATGATGGAATGGCATTTTTAGGGTTGTGATTTACCTACTGGAAGAGTTTGTCTTCTTTTCTTGCATCTACATGCACATGTGTGCTATTGTCTTTTGCCATGATTTACTGTGGGGTTGTCTTTCTGTACACTGTGAATATGTGTTGTTACCAGTGGTTAATGAAGAAGCTGTCCTGGCCTATGGCAAGACAGAATACAGTCAGAAAGGAAATACAAAAAAGATGTAGGGAGAAGAAAGGTGGGGTCAGAGCAGATGCTGTGAGCTGCTGGGGAATCAAGATGTAATGGAACAAGTAATGCCACAAAGCCATGTGGCAGAACATAAATTAATAGAATTGGGTTAAATTAATTTGTAAGAGCTAGGTGGCAATGAGATTGATCCATAGGCCATACCATTTGTAATTAATATATCATTTTACAAGTGACCATAGGACAAGGCTGGAAGAGATTTGTTCAGACTGTGGGGCTAGGTGGGACAGAAAAACTTCTGGCTAAAATGACATAAAATTATTTTAGGCTATCAAGAGAAGAGATAATAGTACTGTTCTCTTAAAGCTACAGAACATGGAACTAAGTATAAGTCTTTAAGATGGTACACTCTCATCTGTTTCTTTGACAATAGCTGGAAATGGACTGAGATCATTAAATGATTACCTTTTTTAAGATTACATTGTTTAAAAGACTACATGCTATGTATTCTTACCTCATGACCAATGATAGCTTACCTTTAAGATTATAACACTGAGTATGATAAAACATGCAATCCTTTGCTACCATATTTGACTCCTTTAATCAATAATTTCTTAAAGTTCTTTGCTGAAAACATTAATATGTTATATACCCAGACCCAAAGTGAATTTTAAGATCGCTAATGAATTTTCAAACTCATGTCATTTATTTTGTAATTAAATAAATCTATCATAGCAAAGATCCTTTCCTCTATAAACCCTTCTCAAACTCAAGGTCAAGCACTTCTCTTTTAGTCTTCCATATTGCTTCTTATGTCAGGGACAGAATCAGTGCTGCTCCATGCTAAGCACTCTACGGTATCTGAGTCATATCATGAAGCATATGATTTAAAAAGTTAACATATGTAGCTATGACAGCTATTGCTCACTAATTTCTATGTCTGAATAAAATTCCATTGTTGTTGTCTCAAAATTTGCAGTGCATTCTCTAAATGATGAGATATAGATTGTTTCTAACTAGAAGTTATTGAAAGTACAACTAAGATATAAACTCTTATGTGAGTTGTTTAAAAACTGGATACTTCCATTTCTTGAATATAAGTAATTAGTCCTGAAACTCTGAGGTCAATGGATGCATAGTTTTTGCATCTTTTTGAGAAACTGTAAAGATATTTTAGATTCTTGCCAGCATTGTGTGAGCACTTGATGTTATGTGTCTTGTCAATGTTTGATGTTATTCATTTTTCAATTTTAGCCATTCTAGTAAGTGTTTGGTGGTGGTTTTCCCCTGTAACTTTCATGTGTTTTTACCTAGTTGCTAATGATGTTGAGGCCTTTTATGTGCTTTTGATGCGTTGTATGTCTTCTTTAAAATGTATCCTTTTCCCTTTTAATCTTCTCTTAGTTGTATTTCCTCTTTTATTTATTTTTTCAAAAGGTCATTTTTTCCATGTATTCCCCTTTTCCCCACCCTTCGCTCTCCCCAATCTTTCCCAGTCTGCCTTCAGCCTCCCCCCACCCCAACTCCCAATCTCCTCCCCCAAAAGATCAGAAAGTCCCAAGGTGGGAAAGCTCAGCATGGCCCATTTACTCCAGGAAGGTCTGATTTCCTCATCCCAATATTAAGACTGGGTTAGGTAAAAGGAGTTATAAGAAGAATTTTTGCATTCTAGAGGCAAATCCTGTAGAGGGTGTGTGTGTGTGTATGTTGTGTGTGTGTCTGTGTCTGTGTCTGTGTGTCTGTGTGATGTTTAACCTCACTCTGTAGCTTTCTTTTAAAGCACCTGATGAAGAGCCATGTGGGACTCTGTGGCCAGTCTGACTCAACAGAGTGAGTTCCAGGACACCCAGGGCTACACACAGAAACCCTGTCTCAAAAAAGAGAAATTTAAGGATTCATGACATTTCAAGTTTTTTCTGCCTTGTGTTTATGGTTGGAGTTTTGAGACCATAGCATCTACTGTAGTCACTATACCTGCTGCCTCTAGGCCCTTATTCATCTGAACTGCATGCTCAAATAGACCTAACAAAAGTAGACCAGTGGTAGCACACCACTTTAAATCCTAGCATGTAGAAAGCAGAGACAGATGTATCTTTGAGTTTGAGGGCAGCCTGGTCTACAGAGTGAGTTCCAAGACAGACAGGGCTACACAGAGTAACCCTGTCTTAAAAAAAAAAAAACAAAAAAAAACAAAAACAAAAACAAAACAAAACAAAAAAAACACCTCAAAATTGCATTTAATAAGTTTTAAAATTGAAAACTTATTGAAAAGGCACAATTTATTTCTTTTTTATAATTATTTTTATTGTTTCTTGCAATTTTCAGATTGAAAGCTGCTTTTCTTAAAAATTTGTTTCTAACAGCTTTATAACAGCAGCTTTCTTTCATTTTAGCATGAATAAAATGTTACATTTGCCAATGTCTGCAGTGATGCCCAGTGGGAACTTTTTTCACACTGGCTGTTATCAGTTACTCATACTTTCCCCCATGATGGCAACTACTGAGACTGGTTTCTACCTCTCACTGTTCTAGCATAAAAGTCAAGTTTTAGATAAATGCCATGTAGGATTTAAGATCTAGTCATGCATTTGTCACCTTTCTAGTTGTAATGACAAAACAACCCACCAAAGCAACAAAAGATGTGTTTCTTTTAGCTCAGAATTAACTGGTACAGTCCACCATGGTAGAAAGGCAGTGTGCTCAAGAGTGGCTGTTGCTGTTGGGGCAGGAGCAGGAGGCAGCTGGTTTTTGTGACTTAAGGAAGGATAGAGAAAAATATTGTTGCTAATCTAGATTTATTATATTTTAGTCAGTGCAGCATCCTAGGCCATGGCAAGGTATCTTACAGATTCAGAGTGAGTATTGTCTTCTCCAATTAAAAGTCTTTGGAAATGCCCTCACGTACAGACCCCTTAAGGTTACCCCTAAATGACTCTAAATACAGTCCAATTGACAAGGAAGTTGATTGTGGTAATAACAACAACAAAACCTCTTCTCTCTATAATTTACACATTCAGTCTATACTTCAGAGTGGGAAGAGATAAGGGGAAGCCTAACTTCTGGATTTTGAAGTCTCTGATGTCAGGCAGCAGAATCAGGTCCTGGCCTAATAGGTCCTGCATTCCTACCACTGCTCCCCTAAATGCCAGGCCAGGTCCACCACTGCCCAAGATGATCCTGAGCTCCCAAGGAGGATCACTTTTTATTTCCCTGCCTCCCACTGGCAGAACTAAGAAGAAAAGCAGGTTTGAGAGAGTCTAAGAAATAAAATTGGTAGATTTCTAGCCACCACAAACCCACAAAAGATTAAATAAAGACATAACTTTAACTACAAACACAGAAACCATTGGCTAGCATAGAAAGCACCAGGTATGTATATGGAGGCAATAGACTTTAATAGACACTGTTGTATAATGTGGGTGACTAATAAATCACAGGTGATTTTTTTAAGGACTTTTCAAACCTTCTCTAAGATCCTTTCCCACTCATTTATATTGTGAACCAAGATAAACTCCTAATGGCATATATTTTTCCCTTACTCCTCCCACAAATATAAATAAGAACGTAAAGTGAGAGCCATCTGTGGAAGACCTGAGTAAGCAGATTCTAAGGTCCACCGTCATCTGTATTTATATCCCCGGGGTTTCTAGGGGGTTGAGGTCATGGAGATGCTGACTGGAGAAAACTTTATGCCTAATGTGACCAGGAAATATTTGTTGAGATGAAATTATACTCTACAGAGACCTTTCTATGTAAGTACACTAAACAACACAAGCAACAAGAGTGGGCCAATTAAAAATGCCCTGGGGAGGAAAAGCTCTACAGAGTGGTGGCAGTGCAGGGCAAACTCTCTCCAGGAAAACAACTATGACGGGAAAAATTAACAACAACCAATCTTAATAAACTGTGTTACACAAATGAGTGAATTCAAGAAAATGCATACATTTTTGCCAAGAGGAAAATTCTGTGGTACCAAGTGAGTCACACATCTCCTTTCTTCCTCCAATGAATGTGGCAAAAGTCTTATTTAGAGTAGATATAGATAAGGTCATGGAGTCTTCAAAAAGTTTTATCTTTCTATGCAATGGAGTGTGGGGTACAACAAACCTAAAGGTAGACTTAGAAAAGTGATATTAGAAAGCCTCAAAAATACACATCAAAAAATTCTCCTAGGAAGTAGGCAGGCATCTCTTTGATCAGGCAAGATGAGAAAAACTGACAGAAAATATGTGAACTAGAATGACTAGAAATGAGAACATTCATATTCTATTACCATATAAACACTTTGGAGCACATTTTTTGTAGAACTTTAAATATAGTTTTGTCATATAACCTCAATATTTCTACTCCTTTGTCCATACTGAGAAAAATAAAAATATTTTTTATTTTTTCTTGCATTACTATGTGCAATTGATGAAACATAGGAGGAAAATAAAATTCTACCAAGTGTTGAATGGTTAAAAAATTGTGGTATGCCCACATGATAAAATATCATTCAGTAGTAAGAAGTTATAAAGTACTGAAGCATGTTACAATGTGTTGGAAACCATAAAATAGCATGATAAGGAGGAAAGCATCCAAGATTGAAAACATATGGTATAATACCTTTGATATTAAATATCAAGGAATCATGCATAGACAAGTGTAGGTGGAATCATTAGAATTTTTATGGGGAAGGGTGACTAAATGTACTAAAATAACATGATATGACACCTACAAAATTTTGTGATTATGTTTAAACCATTCACATACACACTGAACCATTGAAGTGCCAAGTATGTGGCTTATAAAGCTTTATTAGCAATAAAACAAGAAGCATTAAAGATGCTCTTGTCTAAAACAAACCATTGCAAGGATTTTTGGATAATGTCTCTGCCATGAAACCCGTTAGACTCACCATGATGATAAGCAGTTGGCGTTTATCTTCCAAATTAATGTTGTTTAATAAGTACAGAAACTATAAGAAGTAAGTATATTATTATCCCTGCTGTGTAGATGGTATTATGAAGATTCCTGAAGATTAAAACCATTTGTCAATATTATATCATTATTGAGTCTCACAATCAAGTCTTTTTGTTTTATACTGATGTTATCCAGGGTACACTGCCTTGTCACCTCAAAGCAGGACATCTAAACCTTTCCTTCATAAGAAAGATTTAACACTATTACATGTTGTATGCAAAAAACTCTCATTATTGGTTTTATTATGAAACAAACACAGTGTTCAAATGTTATATAAGCCATAGATTGCTTTTGAACTATAGCTTTAAAAAAAAAAAGTGGTAAGTGTGTAGCTAAATAGAGTCTCTGTCAGTCTTCAGCCTCCCTTCTCCTTGGGAGGCAGAGCAAGGGGATACATGGATAAAAAAGACTTTATTTTACAAATAAACGTAATAAAGAATGGAAGAAAGTAATAAATTAAGATGGTGAAAGCAAATAAAAAATAATATTCACTGTTATATGTGTTATTTTTCAAGCAAAGCTGTGCCGAATGCAATGACAGTCAAGTTGTATTTATGGAGTCTTCTCTGAAGTGATGCATGGAGTGAACACAGATGACACAGAACTCAAGTTAAAATTTATCAATGTAAAAACATCAAATAAAAGTAACCAATAAACTAAGAGGGATGAAAAATTAATTAGCCCACATTGCACTCTTATGAATCACTGTGATTTGACTCCTTTTCTTTTGTAAAAATTGCTTGATTTAGAACTCCACAAAAATATCATGCATGAGGATTCAACCACAGAAAAATCCAAAGAAAAGAAATACATACAAGCTACTACCAAAAATAACAGAAAATATCAATCAGTGGTCACTAACATCCCTTAATATCAATGAACTCAATTTACCTATAAAAAGACACACACTAACATGATGGAAACAAAAACAGAAGTCATCCTTCTGCTGCATACAAGAAACACACCTCAACCTTAAAGACAGACACAAGCTCAGGGTAAAGAGTTGGGAAAAGATTTTTCAATCGAATGGCCCCAAGAAACAAGCTGGTGTTGCCATCTTAATATATCTAACAAAGTAGCTGTCAAACTAAAATCAATTAAATGAGACCAGGATGGACATTACTTATTTATCTTAGGAAAAATTGATCAAGATCAGCTTTCAATCCTGAATATTTATGCCCCTAATATAAGAGCACCTATCTATGTAAAAAAAACACTACTAAAGCTCAAATCCCACATCAATTCTCACACCCTAATAGTGGGAGACTTCAATATTCCACTTTCACCCTTGGACAGGTCAAACAGACAGAGACTCAACAGAAGAGAAATAAGGAGTCTAACAGAGATTATGATGTAAATGTATTTAACAGATATTTACAGAGGTTTCTACCCAAACTCAAAGGAATATACATATTTCTCAGCACTACATGGAACTTTCTCTAAAACTGACCACATAATTGGTCATAAAGCAAATATCAATAGACACACACACAAAAAAAAACCAAAATCAATTTCCCCAAAGACCCAGCTATACACATGCACATTTACACTCCAAAGGCATTAGCTCAACTATGTTCATAGCAGCATTATTGTTAATAGCAAGAGCCTGGAAACAACCTAGATGCCCCTCAACTGAAGAATGGATTAACAAACTGTGATACATCTACACAATAGAGTACTACTCAGCAGTAAGAAAAAAATTATATCCTAAAATTTGCAGGCAAATAGATGGATCTGGAGAATATCCTGCTGAGCGAGGTATCACAATCCCAGTAAAAGAACCAGGGGATGTACTCAGTCATTAGTGGACTTTAAACAAAAAGCAAAGCATTCCCAAACTGTAAACCACAACCACTGAACAGCTTGGGATCTGAAACATGGACCAGCACCTTGGAGCCCATTTCTTCCAGAGGAACATATGCTTTTAACATAGACATACTCAATCTTTATCGATACTGTATAAACAGTGAAAACATAGACCTTTAAGGTGGTATATGTATAGTAGTTGACAGAGTGGGTGGGATGTCTTGTTAGTTTTGTTCTAGCTGCTATTCCATTATTCAAACAGAGTTCTTCAGGACCATCATTTTCGTGGCTGTCAATAAATAGTCCTCTACCTACAAAAGTTTATTTTGGTAATAGTATTGAATAAAAAAAAAAAAGACACATTAGGGGAAGGAATGCTGAAAGATAGCACAATTCAATCCATGCAAAGGCCCCCAAAATGCTCTGAGGCATCATTCAGTTCACATGCTTTACACTAATAATTTTGGCATTAATGCTTAGGGAGATTGGAAAACAGAATTCTCAACAAAATGTTTGCAAGTAGAATTCAAGAACACATCAAAACCAGCATCTGCCATGATCAACTCAGTGTTATCCTTGAGATGCAGGAATGGTTCTACAAAAACAGAGTAAAATTTGTAATTTAGGTTAAATTAAAATAATTCAATTTAGGTCAATTAAAACTTCTTTAAAAACATGTGAGTAAAATAAAAAAATTAGGTCTCACATTTTGAAAACAACAAGTTCATTAATTATGAGCATAAAAGAATTCCACACCAAGGCCATAGAAAGTGTTTTAAGTAAAACCACAGAAAAAAATTCCAATTCTAGAGGCAAAACTGTCCATCCGGATACTTGAAGCATGGAGAATAGAAAATAGAACGAGAAAAGAAAGTCCTCATGTAATGTTATTAATAAAGAGCAGATATTGTTTGTGCAGAGGACTGGAGTTCGATTCCTGGCCACATGCTGGATGACACAAGACTGCCTATAGCTCCAGTTCCAGGACTATCCATTGTCTGTGGCTTTAGCAGCCATTTGTATTTACAGGCAAATACTCAAACACAGATGCAAACACACATATAATTAAAATAACGCACAATAAATCTTAAAATACAAACATATCTGACATTCCATCACATTTTAGATGCTCTATCAAATGAGAGCCAACACCAGACAGGTTGTAAGGAAAGAGGAATTCTTTTCCACTATTGTGGAAATAGAAACTGGTGCTGTTGCTATGCAAATCTATGTTGATGTTCTTTATCAGTGTATATATTAAACCATATGGACCACTTACATCACTTCTGGGCATATAACCAAAGTCTCTATATGCTACTGAAGAGACATTTGCTCATCCACGTTCTTTGCTGCTCTATTCACAATTGCTAGGAAATGGAAATAGCCTAGATCTCCATTAACAGCTGAATGAATAATGGAAATGTGGCATATATAATTATATTATTCCATTGTTAAGGATATAGAGATATATAATTCTATTGTATCCATATAATGAAATTTTATTCCATTGTAAAAATAAAATCATGAAATTTTCAAGTCAATGGATAAAAATGGTTTTAAAAAATTATATTGAGTAAAATAACTCAGTCACAGAAAAGCAAATGTCACATGTTCTCTCTCACATGAGATACCAGCTTTTAATTTTGAGATTTGTTTTCAACTCAGCATACTTGCAGAACCCAGAGAACTAGAGGTGGGTCATAAGAGAGGAATGCATTATGGGCAGGGAGTCAGTAGGAGATAGTTGGTATTTGAGCAGAGGAGAAATTCTGAGAGTGGAAATATTATAGCCTGGAAGGGGCTTGGTGACATGGGGACTAGGGCAAGAGAAGAGAGGATCCATCCAAACATAGGACCAAATGGACACCGAGCCATATGGAAATCTACTCAACTATAAGTCAGTAAAATGTACAAGTTAGAAATAGAAGAGTGTTATAAGAGGGGTGACTTGCGTGAATAGATAATGCTCTTCCTGGAAGACACTGTTTAATAAACAAAAATCCTAGTCTCAGGTGTGTTACCCTTCTTCAGAAACCCCTGAGAGGCTTCCAAAACAGCACAGGCTCTTGCTACTTCTCTTGGCTTCACACATGATGTTAAGGTCCTATTGCTGAAAACAAGTATACTCTTTTTGCCAGATACAGAGAAATCAGTCTGAAACTGAACTAAAAGCTCCTGAAATGCCTAGTATGTATAGTCCCATAAGGTGCTAGAAGGTCTACTGAGGAAGGAAAGGCAATAGTGATTTTACCCAATATAAACCTTATTACAATGCCAACCATCCAGGTACTATATGCTCCATTTTATTTGAGGCCTACTTCATAGGAAAAAAATCATGCTTGGTATTTTAGACACTATCAAAAATCCTATGCATTGGAAGGTCATAGGCCCTATCGGAAAGCCATCATGGTTTACCTAAGCAGACCCTTTACCAAACTGAAATCTCTATATTTATATTTATATTTATATTTATATTTATATTTATATTTATAAGCACAGAAAACAGATGCTACTGTCATCATCCAGGAAGCTTCTGGTTTTAGTGGACAATAGTAAATGCAGATGGCTGCTTAAGGTGTTGACAGTATGTGAGAGTTGAATGCTCAGCCCCTAAGAAATTTCCACTCCCTCTATGACTCTGGATACATCTCAAAGAAGGAGTGAAAAAAATTAAGAACTAGAAAAATTGGACATAACTCTGAAGAGTTATTTTTAATGACATATGTTGTAAACACTGCAAAATGGATTTTATAGCAGATGCAATGAGCCTGTAAAAGACAGGGCCTGTCACCATCTTATCGGGTATTGGAAAGATCTCAAGAGACTCCACCCTTCCTCAATGAAATACCAGCTATTTATAAATTCTGGAGAAGGGTTAGCCTTTGTCTTCAGTTGCATAACCTACTATAAGTCCACCAAACTCTATTGGATAATTTCCAACCCTGTGTTTCTGGTTAAAATCAAAGGGTCAGGAAACAAATATAAACCAATAAGTATGGGGAAGGGGCTTGTATGGAGGAAGGTGACATGTCAGCGGTGGAAGGGAAGAAGGGAAAGTGGGTATTACCAATAAACAGCATGCATTATCTTCATGTATGAAATTGTCAGCAAACAAAGTCAATCAAATGGAAGAATAGACACAGACTTCTGCTTTCTCTTCACGTATATCAAAGTTTTATAAATACTGTCATTAAATGTGCCAGAAAAACATTCATAATGTAACAACATTCATCTTTCAATTTTTGGATACGAGAGAAAATTACAAATAACCCTTTATGCTTTAAGCTTTTGTGGTATTAATTTTGGTTGACTTTGGCATTGGTCCCAATTTACAGAATTAACTAGCATTTGACATTGCATGTTTTATTTTCTTATTAGAAATTTCTATTTTTTTCCTTTCCTTTTTCTTTCTTCCTTCCTTCATTTATTTATCTAACTAACTATTTATTTATTTATTTAGCATGGATTTTCAAACAGGGTTTCTCTGCATAACAGCCTGGCTGTCCTGGAACTCCCTTTGTAGACCTGGCTGGCCTTGGGCTCATAGAGATGCCAGTCTCTGCCTCCCTAGAGAATTTCTGATCTGTAATGCAGAGTACAACATTTCCTTGACTGATATTTTGCATTTTCAGATGTATCCTTGTAGTTATATTTTGTTTGTACTCTGACAAATCAAGGTTGCCTGGAGATCAGAAGTCACAGACACTCCATTTAACCATAGAAGCCAGGCCATGGTGGCTGCCACCTTTAATTGGGAGGAGGAAATAGTAAGTGATATGGCTAAGCACAGAGAGGACGATAGATAGGTGGAGACAAGAGCTTGGCCTTTTTTTGGTCTAAGGAGTATTAGAGGTAAGAGGTGACTCTAGCTAGCTCCTTTGTTTCTCTCATCTTTTAACATTTACCTCAGCATTTACCCTGATTTCTGTCTCCAAGTTTTTAGAATTAAGACCAATTAGAATTTGTGCTACACAGCCTTATGTATTTTTGAACGCTTTGCCTTTCTAATCAGGTTAATCTTCTTTTCCTTAATTCCAGTATGGCTAGCTCATAATCAAAATTTAGTGGTATATTGTTTTAATATAACTTGCATTTATTTAATTACTGGAAGTGATACTGATTTTGGTCTCTGACATTAGATAAGTGCTCTTGGGTCCAATCCCCTTGCAAGCAGGTAAATTTAAAATTAAAAAAAAAAAAAGCATTTGTAAAGAAAAACTGTTTTTGTTAGATAAAATGTTAGAACTATTTTATACTTGAGGTTCCCCAATATCTTCCCCAATAGGAAAATCATAAGCCATCATTTACTCCTCCTCATATCCATAACTCTCACTATCCCTTGTCAAATCCCTTAAGACCAATATAGTCTCACTATTTCCTGATGTGTTTCTCACTTTCATCTTCTCGAATGTGGAGATCAGTAGAATATATTCAGAACACTGATATGAATGTTTTTCTTGACCTTCTTTTCTGTTTGTTTTACATGCCAACTGAAGTCTCCCTTCTGCTTTCCTCTCGGTTCCTCTCTCTTTTCCTTTCTTGCTGTTTCTCATCAGATGTGACAGGCCTCCTATGGATATTAGTTAGCCATAGTTGCAGAGATACTATGCACCTCCTACTAAGGCTGACTGGGGCAATCCAGTAGAAGAAATGGGTAGTCACAAAAGCAAGCAACCGAGCCAGAAATAGCTTCTGTTCTCACTGTTAGGAGTCTCACATGAAGACCAAGTACACAACTGTACCATATATACAAAGTGCCTAGGTCAGGCCCATGTAGTCTTCATGACTGTCACTTCAGTCTCAGTGAGCCTCTCTGAGCTCAGGTTAGTTGATTCTGTGGGTTTCCATTGATGTCCCTCATCCCACTGGCTCCTATAATCCTTCCTGCCTTACAGTATTCCCCAAGCTCTGTCTAATGTTTTACTACGGGTCTCTGCATCTGTTTCCATCAGTTGCTGGGTGAAGCCTTTCTGATGACCACATAGCTAAGCACCAGTCTATGAGTATAAAGGAGGATCATTAGGAATCATTTCAAAGACATTTTTCCCCAGTCATATTTGGTTCTATCCTAGGCCTTTGGAGTATCCAGCCTTTGGGTCCTGGACCTCAGGGCAGGACTCCCTCTAAGAGTATAGAGGGTCTCCACCTGGGCCTTTCATTAGTTGGACACTCACACAATTTCTGTACCATCTATTATATCTTGTAGACAGGACAAATTGTAGGTCAAAGTGTTTGTGGCTGGGTAGGTGCCACAGCTCCTACCCTGGAAGTCTTACTTGATTACAGGAGGTGGCCAGTTCAGGGTATGTATTACCTACGATTAAGAGTCTTCAATGTGGCCACTATTGTAGACTCTAGACCATCTCAAAGGTACCTCAAGATTCCAGTTCTCTCCCTCCATCCTTCTACCACCAGATCTCTCCTTGTGAGTTCCCACTTCCCCTTTCAGCCCTTACTCTGCATCCACTGGCAGTATCTATTCTATTGTCCCCTCACAGTGAGATTCATGCATCCCTTTGAGGCCTCCTCCTTGTTACTTAGCTTTTGTAGCTCTGTGGATTAGCATGGTTCTCTTTTACTTTAAGACTAATATTAACTTATTAGTAAGTTCATACCATGTTTGTCTTTCTGGGTCTGGGTTACCTTACTCAAGATAATATTTTCTAGTTTTATATGTATTTGTTAGCGAATTTTCTGATGTTGTTGCTTTTGACAGCCTAGTAATACTTCATTGTGTAAATGGTACCGTATTTTCTTCATCAATTATTAGGTTAAAGGACATCTAAGTTGTTTCTATTATCTAGCTATTACATATAAAGCTACTATGAATATAGTTGAGCAAATGCCCTTGTGGTATGTTGAAGCTTCCTCTGGTTATATGCCCAAGAGTGGTGAAACTTGGTCTTGAGGTAGAACAATTCTAAGTTTTCTGAGAAACCACCAGGCCAAATGTTTTTCTAAAGTGCCAGTACAAGTTTGCAATCTCACCAGCAATAAGGGAGTGGTCCCCTCCCTCCACATCTTTCCCCTCATAAGTTGTCACATGTGTTTTTTTATATCATCCATTCTGATAGATGTAAGATGGAGTCTCAGAGTCATTTTGATTTGCATTTCCCTGATAGTTAAGGATGCTTAACATGCTTAAGTAACTTTTATGCATTTGAGATTCCTCTGTAGGGAACTCCTTGTTTAGATCTGTACTCCATTTTATAATTAGATTACTTGGTTTTTTAAATCTAGTTTCTTGAGCTCTTTATAGATTTTGGTTGTCAGTCCTTTGTCAGATGTGTGTTTCATGAAGATCTTTTCTGATTCTGGAGGCTGCACTTTTGTCCTTTTGGCAGAGTCCTTTGCCTTATAGAACTTTTCAGTTTTATGAGATCCTATTTGTTAATTGTAAATCTTAGTACCTGTGCAGTTGGTGTTCTGCTCAGGATGTTATTTCCTGTTTTCTACTTTGTTAGGTACTATTCCCAGCTCTCTTTTCTATCAGGTTCAGTGTATCTGGTTTTAAGTTGAAGTCTTTGATTCACTTGGGCTTGAGTTTTGTGCAGGGTGATGGACATGGATCTATTTTCATTCTTCTATATGCCAACATCCAGTTAGATCAGCACCATTTACTGAATATGCATTCTTTCTTTTATGTGTAATTTTATCAATATCCATGGGAGTGTATATTTATTTCTAGGTCTTTGATCCAGTCACACTGATCAATGTAACTGTTTTTATGCCAATACCGTGTTGTTTTTATTACTATTGTTCTGTAGTACAGCTTGAAATCAAGAATGGTGACACCTCTTAAAATTCTTTTATTGAACGAGGTTGTTTGAGGGTTTTTGTTTTTGTTGTTGTTGTTGTTGTTTTTTCTTATGAGGCTGAGTATTGTTCTTCCAAAGTCTGTAAGATTGTGGGAGTATTTTGATGGGGATTTCATTGAATCTCTAGATTTCTGTGGTAAAATGGCCGGTTTTTTTGTTGTATACTTTATTATCATTATTATTATTATTATTATGAACAAGAAGTCACACTTTCTATCCTTGTAGATCCTTATTCAAGGTCCCTTGCCCCTCCCGCCACATCAGGTCATTCTTTCTTCTCTACAACTCCCCTTCCACTCCCTGGGCAGGCAGCAGACAGTCACATGGTCCCACTGCCCATTATTGCTTAGTTCAGTCTCCACTCCTGGCAAATCCAGTTTTGTCCCCGCTCCCTCAAGAGTGAGTCAGGTGTTCCTCTAGGGGGAGTGGGATCTTAGGAGTCAGTTCAGGGTGTTTCTGATCCCAAGCTGTTCAGTGGTTGTGGTTTGCAGATTGGGCATGCTTGGCTTCTTTCTTGTTTGTTTGTTTAGAGACCACTGATGAGGGAGTACATCCCCTGAATGTCTTTCAGAGTTTGTGATACCTCGCTCAAGAGGATATTCTCCAAATCCATCCATTTGCCTGTGAATTTTAGGATATCATTTTTTCTTACTGCTGAATAGTACTCCATTGTGTAGATGTACCACAGTTTGTTAATCCATTCTTCAGTTGAGGGACATCTACGTTGTTTCCAGGTTCTTACTATTGCAAATAATGCTGCTATGAACATAGTTGAGCTAATGCCTTTGGAGTGTGACTGTGCGTCTTTAGGGTATACACCCAGAAGTGGTATTGCTGGGTCCTTGGGGAGATTGATTCTCAATTTTCTGAGAAACCTCCATATTGTATTCCAAAGTGGCTGAACAAGCTTACAATCCCACCAACAATGGAGGAGTGTTCCCCTTGCTCCGCATCCTCTCCAGCATAGGCTGTCATCTGTACCTTTTATCTTAGCCAATCTAA
>PVIH01004956.1:22641-35799 GCA_004025045.1 Sigmodon hispidus | reverse complement strand
TTATCTCAAAGTTGTTTTGACTTGCATTTCTCTGATGGCTAAAGATGATGAGCACTTTTTCAGGTGCCTTTCAGCCATTTGTAATTCTTCTGCTGAGAATTCCCTTTTTAGATCTGAACCCCATTTTTTGATTGGGTTATTCAAGGTTTTGGGCTCTAGATTCTTGAGTTCTTTATATATCTTAGAGATCAGTCCTCTATCACTTATAGGGTTGGTGAAAATCTTTTCCCATTCTGTAGGCTGTCATTTTTGTCCTATTGACAGTGTCCTTGGATTTACAAAAGCTTCTTAGCTTCAGGAGATCCCACTTATTGATTGTTGGTCTTAGTGTTTGTGCCACTGGTGTTATATTTAGGAAGTGGTGGCCTGTGCCAATTTGTAGAAATATATTTCCCACTTTCTTTTCTATCAAGTTTAAAGTGGCTGGGTTTATGTTGAGGTCTTTGATCCACTTGGATTTGAGGTTTGTGCAGGGTGACAGGCTCGGATCTATTTGCATTTTTCTATACACTTCCATCCAGCTATGCCAACACCATTTGTTAAATATACTATCTTTTTTCCATTGAATGTTTTGGGTCTCTTTGTCACAGATCAGGTGGTCATAGGTTTTTGGGTTAATGTCTGGATCCTCAATTCTATTCCATTGATGCACAAGTCTGTTTTTAAGCCAGTGCCAGGCTGTTTTTATTACTGTAGCTCTATAGTATAACTTGAAGTCAGGGATGGTGATACCTCCTGAGGTTCTTTTGTTAAGTAAAATTGTTTTGGCAATCCTGGCTTTCCTGTTATTCCAAATGAAATTGAGTATTGTTCTTTCAAGGTCCAAAAAATATTGTGTTGTGATTGTGTTGAGCAGTGCATTGAATCTGTAGATTGCCTTTGGAAGAATTGCCATTTTTACTACTTTGATCCTACCGATCCAGGAACATGGGAGAGCTTTCCATTTTCTGATATCCTCTTCAATTTCTTTCTTTAGTAATTTAAAATTTTTGTCAAATAGGTCTGTTACTTCTTTGGTTCTAGTTACTCCAAGGTATTTAATACTATTTGCAACTATTATGAAGGGTAATGTTTCCCTTATTTCTTTTTCAGCTCTTCTATCTTTAGTATATAGAAGATCTGCTGATTTCTTTGAGTTAATCTTGTATCCTGCTACATTGCTTAAGGTGTTTATCAGCTGTAGCAGTCCCTTGGAAGAATTTTGTGAGTCACTTATGTATACAATCATATCATCTGCAAATAGAGATAGTTTTACTTCTTCTTTTCCAAATTGTGTCCCCTTAATCTCTTTTCGTTCCCTTATTGCTTTAGCTAAAACTTTGAGAACTATATTGAATAGATAAGGGGAGAGAGGACATCCTTATCTAGTTCCTGATTTTAGTGGGATTGCCTTGAGTTTTTCTCCATTAAGTTTAATACTGGCTGTCGGCTTCTTGTAAATCACCTTTATTATATTTAGGTATTCTCCCTGTATTCCTGATCTCTCCAGGGCTTTAATCATAAAAGAGTGTTGGATTTTGTCAAAGGCTTTTTCAGCATCTAAGGATATGATCATGTGGTTTTGTTCCTTTAGTTTCTTTATATGATGGATAACATTTACATCCCAGCCCTGCATTTCTGGGATGAAGCCTACTTTGTTGTGGTGGATGATATCTTTTATACATTGTTGTATATGGTTTGCTAAAATTTTGTTGAGAATTTTCACATCAATATTCATGAGAGAAATTGGTTTGTAATTCTCTTTCTTTGTTGTGTCTTTGAGTGGCTTGGGTATTAGGGTAACTGTGGCCTCATAAAAGGAATTTGGCAATATTCCTTCAGTTTCTACTGTGTGAAATAGTTTGAGGAGTAACGGTAGTAATTCTTCTTTGATTGTCTGGTAGAATTTGGCAATGAAACCATCTGGACCAGGGCTTTTATTTTTGGGGAGGTTTTTAATGACAGCTTAAATTTCCTTAAGGGTTATAGGCCTGTTTAGGTAATTAATCTGATCTTCATTTAATTTTGGTAGATGGTACCTGTCTAGAAAGCTGTCCATTTCTTCTAGGTTTCCATTTTTGTGGAATACAGATTATGTATTCCACAATCTGTATTCCAGTAAAAATGGCTGTTTTTACTATGTTAATCCTACCTGTTTTTCCATATTCTGATTTCTTTTTAATATTTTTCTTCAAAGTATTAAAATTCTTGTCTTTCACTCAAGTAAGTTTTTCACTTATGTGGTTAGAGTTCCTCTAAGATATATTATTTGTAGCTATTGTGAAGAGTGCTGTTTCCTTAATATCTTTCTAAGCCGGTTTATCATTTGCATATGGGAAAGCTAGTAATTTTTTGTAGTTAATCTTGTATCCATTCATTTTACTAATGGTGTTTATCAATGTAGAAATGATCTTATAGAGTTTTGTTGTTGCTTATGTATATTATCATATCATTTGCATATAATGATACTGTGACTTCTTCCTTTCCATGCTTTATCCCTTGATCTTCTATAGTTGCCTTATTGCTTTAAGTACTATAGTAAATAGAGTTCGAGAGAAAGTACAGCCTTTTCCTGTCCCTAATTTTGATAGAATTGCTTTGAGGTTCTGTACATTTTATGTTGGTTATAGGTTTGCTTTAAATTGCCTTTATTATATTTAGGTATGTCTCTTGTATCACTGATCTCTCCAAGACTTTTATGATAAAGGGTTGTTGGATTTTGTTAAAGTTTTCAACATCTAATGAAATAATAAATTTCTGGGTTTTTTTTTTCAGTTTGTTTATATGGTAGATAACATTGTCTGATTTTCATATGTTGAATCATCCCTGAATTTTTGAAATGGAATCTAGTTGATAATGGTGAATGAACTTTTTGATGTGTTCCTGGATTTAGCTTGTCAATATTTTATTGAGTATTTTGCATCAATATTTATGAGAAAAATTGGTCTGTAATTATCTTTTTTGCTGAATCTTTACGTGTATTTAGTATCATGGTGACTGTGTCATGATAAAATGAATTTTACAATGTTCTTTCTATTTTTATTTTGTAGACTAGTTTAAAGAGTATTGGTCTTAGGTCTTCTTTGAAAGTTTGATAACTTTTTTAGCTCGGGAGAATTTTATGATTGCTTCTATTTACTTGAGTGTTATAAGACTATATTGTTTATCTGATATTGATTTCACTTTGGTGAGAGGTGTCTGTTTGTTTTCAGCACATAATTAAAGTCTCAACACCAGGAGTAACACAGTAGAGTTTATTAACAGGGAAGCAGAAATGCAGGAGAAGCAGAAGAGAAGGAGAATGTTGATAAAATGATCCATTTCTTTTGTATTTCCCAATGTTTTAGGGTACAGGTATTTGAAGTATGACCTAATGATTCCTTAGGTTTCCTGAGTGTCTGTTCCATGTACCTGTTTTATTGCTGATTTTGTGAATTTAGATATTTTTTTTCCTTTTAGTTAGTCTGGATAAGGGTTTGTCTATCTTATTGAATTTTTCAAAGAATAAACTTTTTTGTTTTATTGATTCTTTGTATTGTTCTTTTTTTGTCTAGTTTATTGATTTAAGACCATAGTTTAATTATTCCCTGCCATCTACTCCCTGTGCATATGTTTGCATCTTTTTGATATAGAGTATTCAGGTATTCTGTAAAGTCACTGCTATGAGAATTCTCTGATTTCTTTATGCAGGTACTTTGAGCCATAAATTTTCCTTATAGCATTGCTTTTTTTGTGTCCCATAGGTTTGGTATGTTGTGCATTTATTTACATTTGATTCTAGGAAAGTTTTATTTTTTTCTCTATTTTTTTCCTTGATCCAGTGCTAATTCAATAGAGAACTGTTCATTTTCCATGATTCTGTAGGCTTTCTGTAGTCATTTTTGTTGAAATCCAACTTTAACCCATGGTAGTCTTTTAAGAAACAAGGAATTATTTAAATTTTTTGTGTCATTTGACACTTGCTCTGTGACCTAGTATATGGTCAGTTTTAGAGCTGTTTCCATGAGGTAGTGAGAAGATATATTTGTTGTAAAATATTAGTTTATGATGTGTTATATTCATTTATGCTGTGGATTTGTTTTATGATGCAAAGATGTATTAT
The DNA here is from genome assembly GCA_004025045.1 of Sigmodon hispidus. Taxonomy (NCBI): domain Eukaryota; kingdom Metazoa; phylum Chordata; class Mammalia; order Rodentia; family Cricetidae; genus Sigmodon; species Sigmodon hispidus. The sequence goes on along the minus strand of PVIH01004956.1, from coordinate 31,718 downwards.
TGTATTCTCTTCCATTGTATTTCTTTAATTTTGCAAACTGTGTTACTTTGCCTGTCTAAAACACCTGATTGGTTTAATAAAGAGCTGAATAGCCAGGCAAAAGAAAGAAGGAGGTGAGGGTATCAGATCAAGAGAATAAATAGGAGGAAAAATCTAGGTGAGAGAGAGAGAAAGAGACAGAGAAAGGAAGGTGAGGAACAAGAAAAAGAGGAAGAGAGAAGGATGCAAGGGACCACACAGGCATCTGCAGAGTAAGAAGAATGATATATAGAGTAAAGAAAGGTAAAAGTCTTGAGGCAAACTGTAGTCAAACACAAGTAGCATAATTTAAGTATTGGCTTGCTAGAAACAAGACAAGCTAAGGCCAGACATTCATAAGTAAGAATAAGTCTTCGTGTATTTATTGAGTGCTGGATGTTGGCCCCAAAGAGTAAAACAAACAAACAAATAAGTGAGTAAATAAATAAATAAATAAATATTATTCAGCCTTTGGATGAAATGTTCTGTAGACATGTATTGGGTTTGTTTAAGTTATAAAGTCTGTTAGTCTTATTATTTTTCTGTTTAATTTATGTCCAGAGAACCTGTCCATTGGTAAGAGTGAGGTGTTAAAGTCTCCCACAATTAATGTGTGCGGTTTAATGTGTGATTTAAGCTATAGTAATGTTTCTTTTACAAATATGGCTGTCCTTGCATTTTGAGGCAAAGATTTGAGATGTCCTCCTGGTGGAATTTTTCTTTAATTAGTATGAAATGCCCTTGTTAATCTCTTTTCATTATTTTGGATCTGTTGGGTTTTATGAGGACCACACCAGCTTTTATGTTAGGTCAATTTGATTAGAAAGCCATTTTCCAACCCTTTGCTCTGTGATAATATCTATCTTTGATATTGAGGTGTGTTTCTTGGTCATAGCAGAAGGATGGATTCTGTTTTCATATACATTCTGTTAGCCTATGTCTTTTAAGTGGGAAATTGAGCCCAATAATTAGTGAGAGATATTAATATTTACTAAATGTTAAATCCTGTTATTTTGGTGATGGTAGTTGTGGTGGTTTAATGTGTGTGTGTTTTCTTGGGTGCAATTAAATTTTAAGGTTGAAATTTTCCTTCTAGTATCTTCTGTACAGCTGAATTTGTGGACATTATTTACATTCAATTTTGTCATAAAATATCTTGATTTTTCCATCTATGGGGATTGAAAATTTTTCTGACTATAATAGTCCAGACTGGCATCTGTAGTTTCTAAGTGTCTGCAAGACATCTTTCCTGCCCTTCTGGCTGTAGAGTCTCCACTAAGAAGTTGGGTGTAATTCTTGTAAGTTTGTCTTTATATGTTACTTGGCCTTTTCCTTGCAGATTTTAATATTCTTTATTTGTTATGTATACTTACTATTTTGATTATTATGTGGCATGAGACTCTTTTTTTTTGATTCAATCTATTTAATGGTCTATAAACTTCTTGTGCCTTTATAAGCATGCCCTTCTTTAAGTTAGGAGAATTTTTTTCTATGATTTGGTTAAATATATTTTCTAGGTTTTCCAACTCATATTCTTCTTTTTCTTCAATTGATATTATTTTAGGATTGGTCTTTTCATGATGTCCTAGATTTTCTAGATGTTTTGTGTTAAGAGTTTTGTAGATTTAACATTTTCTTTGACTGATGAATTTATTTTTACTATAGTATCAACACCAAAGATTCTTTCATCTCATATTCTGTTTGTGATGCTTGTGTCTGTAGTTCTTACTTACTCAGACTTTCCATTTCTTGAATTTTCTTAGTTTTTAATTTCCTTGTTTTTTATTTTTCTATTTAAATTTTAATGTCTTGAATAGTTTTCTTTATCTGTTTGTATTTTCCTGGCTTTCTTAGCATTTTAAAGGGATTTGTTCATTTTCTCTAACTTTTGGTTATCTTTTCTTTTCCTTGAATTTCTGTGACACAAACTTATACTCACCAATACAGTTTATAGCATAAAATATTAGCTTGTTTGTGTGTATATTATTTGCAGATATCTCATTTTAATAAGTGATCTCTGTTCATTATAAAAAACTTCTAAAAATGCAGAAATATATTGTAATCATTTGCATTTTGTATCATTTATTATTAGTAGTATTTTTATTTACTGTAGATTAATTTCTGAAATAAATTGTATTTAACTACATTTCATGCTAATCACACCTGAAATTGTGGTATTTACCACAGATGGAATTATATACAGGCCATCATGTAGCACAGCAGCTAATTATTATGATGATAAGTCTAAGGGTAGCACAGTCTTGATCTTTATGAATTTGAAGTGGCATGTTCATTTTAGACAGATTAATTAAAACAACCAGGTACACGTTGTTATCATATTCGATTCACATCTTCCAGTATTAAGGTTGCATTAGGTTTATAAAATGAGGAATTAATCCAGAGAGGTGCTAATTAAATGTAAATAAAAGCCATTATAAACTTCTCAATGGGATTCAATAGGTATTATTGTGTTAAATAAAAATTATGTCAATCAGATGCCCAGGTGCATAACTCTTCTAAATGTTCAACTTTAGGCTTTCAGAAAAATATTATTGACTTAATAAATTTAATTAGAAACTTACAAAAGGCTCTGCTGACCATTTTCTTTACTAGTTTGGAGTGTAGGAATTTAATCACTTATTTCTATAAAGCAAAGGTTTATTATATCATAAAGTAACTTTCAAGAGTTATTTTTATCAAATTGTTCACTTTTCCCATGAAATTCCTACACTTTCCTGCAGTGACAACACTCTTCTAGAAAGGAGATCCATGCTCATTTTAGTTTTCCACACATACTCTGAAATACACTCATACTCTCCTTTCCATTGAATTTGCTTGAAAATGGCTAAGTGTCTGTAAGTACTAAAAAAAATACACAATAAAATTTTTCTCCTACAAAAAGGGAATGAGAAATTTAGTCTTCAGAAATGAGTGCTTTTGAACAATATTCATGAAATATTATGATTAATAATAAGTCATTATTATGAGGAGAATAATGTAACTTATTTCTGTTCTTCAGTAAGGTAAGAAATTACAATTATAATATTCTCTTTGATTTCAGCTACTCTAAATTGTTGATGTTGAGCCCATAGTGCATTATTTGATCAGAATTCTGGATGAACTAAAGACATTTTTATTGTCTGCTTATATATCTAAGGAACCAAATGTTCAAATACCTTGTGATTTCTCTAAAAGAATCCAAGACCATACTTAGACAACAGGGTGAGTATGTTAAAGTGTTGTAACTCAGTCAGGTAACTTTCATATTTTCTTACATGGAACAGGTCACTCAGTGATATTGTTTTGAACATAAGCATCCAAATACTACCTGCTGAAACTGTAAGCTTTTTAACAAATTCTTATCATTTTGAATTAAATTTTGAAGACATAGAGTTCATTGATCACTTATGGGGTGAGATTATACTGCAAAACAAGCAAGAAAAATAAAATAACATGATTCATTAGAAAACTTTTAACACATGAATTCATGTTCTGCTTCACAATACTATGATGCAATCTTTTATTTGCACTGTGGCTATACCTCCCTGAAAGTGTAACTAATTGCCTATATTCAGTTTCTCCAGAGGTTTTCTAACTAAAGTAATATCATGTCTTGTTATTGAAATGATACATCAAGAGATAGCAAATTCAAAGCCAATTCTCTATGGACTAATAATTTCAGGTTGGTGTTTATGTTATATTTACTGGTTCTCTGAAGGATTACACATGTTGGTGTTTTGCCTTTAATATTATTCTACTGGCATGAATTTAGTAGGCTATATGTACTAAAAAAGAAATCTGGGGATGCCCTTTTGGGTACATACTCTGAAAGATTCTTCTCAGTGAAGTAAGCTAACAAGTTCTTATTTCTTACATGTTTTCAAGGCATTCTTCAGTTGGATTGTAAACCAAATAAAACTATTAATGCATGTCTCCTAGCTGATGTCTCCCAGTCCAGGGTTAATTATTTTAGCTGACACTATGACAAGGGAAGGCCAGGTACTCTGTTTTCCCAATTCTTGTTTCTTTCTGAAGCACATCAATGACAGCTTCAACAAATGAAAACATTGCTCATTGAGTTGTACTTTCAAATTCAAGTAATTTTCAAACAGTCATATTTTTAAAACAAATACTATATGCATGTATTTATCATGAAAACCACTGTTCATAAATCAGTTAAATCTAGGCAAAGCATTTGCTTCTGTTACTCATGATTAAGGTAATTTTCAGTGTGTTTTAGGTTTTGGAAACAAGAATACTTGAGGAAACTCATGGCACAACATGCCTGAAAGTCCCTACAAGGAAAAAAACAGGAAAGAAAGATGAGCAGGTTCTTACTTTGCCCTAAAATATAGTGGCTAGGTTTCAGAGGCCAGATTAGGGAAGGTTCTATGACCAACGGGCTATTTGTGCAACGAGTCAGGGATTCTAGGAAGCTGATGGGAGACAGAGAAAACATGATTCCGTTATACATTGTACATTCTTAGTAGATATAAGGTTTGAAATTATTAAATTTTAGAAGTCTATTGTTAAACTATGTAAAGCTATTATTAAACTATATGAGTCACTTGTATCACTTTTTACTATTCGACAAACAAGTGCCTTTGCTGCTTAGACAGGGTGTACAGGGAAAGTTGAAGAATAAGGGGACATTCTAGAGAGTCGTGAAATTCTAATTAACAGTACAGTGAGACTCTTACATAGCACCACTTGAAATCCCCAGAGTGGCATGCCTTCTCTCAAAACCTGGAGAAGGTTCTACTTCATGAGTCTTTTCTATATGCTTAGGTGTTATGATTCCTTCTCCTACACAAATAACATATATGTTTTTTTTTTTAAAAAAAAAAACTGCCAGTCATTCATTTCATCCTTTATTGTTCACATGGGACTTACCGTTTTCCACTAGTACTATGGCTAACAAGGATGCTTTGTTACATGTTTAGATGGTACAAGAGGGAAGGAGGTATTTGAGATTATTCTACTCAATTCACTGTACTCAAGATAAGTTTTACTTTTTAATTCACATTTATTAAAATTAAAGAACTTTTAAATCATTATTTGTAATATTAAGTATGGAAAAAACATTAATTACCATCAAAAGCTAGTATTTTAATCCAAAGAAAAACACAAGCACATTTTTAGACCAGATACATCGATTATTGCTAAGAGTGCTGCAGCTAAGCTCAATGACCCTGTTTTAATCCCCCAAATCAATATTGTAGAAAGAACCAACTTCTATAAAGTGTCCCCTAAATTACACATGCACTTGCCATGCCATACGTGCACTGGTTCCAACCCCCTGCCTCCTCCTCCCCACCCCCCACACACAATAAAAAAGAAAAGAAAATAATATTTTCACTTACTGTGATACTGTGATTTTGAACTTTCTTTAAGGGTCAGATAGGCAGGGAAAATGTGGCAATAGTGATATTAACTACCGTATAAAATCATCATTATATATTACCTGTATAACCCAAAATCATCTTTCTTAAGGCTAATCAAAGATATCCTTGTAGCAGTTGAAAATATATCTAATGTTGATAACTTGTTAAATAGTGAGATAAAAATGCTGTCCTGTAAATATTAATATATTAAACAAGGGTTTAGATTCTTTAAACTCATTGAAATATATCTACAGTGAGTTTTTAAATCTCATCTGCTCCTTAATATTCTGTTCCTTGACATATGATAATTCTATAAATTTATGGACTACAGTACGACCTTTCTGTATGTGTATAGAATGTATCATGATCATAGCAAGGTTATTAGCCTGTATTAACTCAGAATTTATCATTTTTTATGTTGAAAATACTAAAAATTTGTGTTAGATATCTTAAAATAGATAATTACTTTTTAGTACACTGTTTTTAGCTCAGTTTTAGATAACTTATAAATATTTTCTTTATTATTTCTTAAATTTTTTTAAAATTGTTTATTTTAAAACATGTAACCCAAGCTGAACAGAGATCACAGAAATTACATGGACAAGAACTTTAGTTATTTGCCAAGAAAAATAAAAGTTCCCCAAAGAAATAAAAATCGAACCCCAAACCCAGTTTAAAAACAAAAAAACACAGCAATAGTAACACACAGCCATGGCCCTACAGAGGCTGGAAGGGAACTCGGGGCTGGCTCAATTCAGATGACATTATCCACTGGGGGCAGATGCAGGCAGGGGACAGTAACTGGGAGGCAAATCTCACAAAATCAGATATGAGAAAGGGCATGGCACACCACCATCACGACAAACAAGGGACCCTTAGTATTTCTTAAATTTTAAGAGATACAAATCAAGATTAAAATTCAAAAACTTATTTGAATTCTACAAGAGATGGAGTTGGAATAATTTATAAAACTGGCATATTTATATGGAAGTCTTGGTTTACTTTAAACATATTCAAAAGAATTCGTTACACTGACATATGAGAGTAACATTTTTAGATTAAGTTTAAGAAATGATTAAGTAATAACATCACAAAGTAAAAGCATAAATATTTTTAAAGAAGATGAATGAGTTTTAAGAGGACGATTTAATTTTGTAAAATTTAACAAGCTTCTGCTATCTAGTACCATGATGGAGAACATGGATTTGATGATCAGGTTAACCAGGACAACTCTTTCATTCTCTAGTTTGGGAGTGATGGGGAAATTATTTTATTTCAATCAACCTCAGTTTGCTTATCTAGACAACTGTCACAATCACAGTTTTACATTTGCATCACCAGGTTATTTTGAAGATGGAATGAAATGAAAAGTGGAAAGAAAGCACCAAGGATATGACTTACTTACCAACTGCGAGCTAAGGTTATTGACCTATATGCTTATTCATCTATTTACAAAAGGAGTTTGGAAACTTCATTGTAGTAGTAAGTTTCTGGCCTATCTGGCCTGTGGTCCAGACTCGAAGACCCACTGTCCCATAGAAACACACAGACACTTACATTAACTTCATGATTATTGATCCAGGCATATAACTTGCTAACTCTTTACTTCTAAACTTACTCATGATTCTTGTCTTGTTCAGTCATGAGGCTTGTTACATTTTCTCAGACCAGCATTTCAACTTTTTCCTCTGAGTCTGTTGGTATCTCATTGTGGTGTCTCTATGGACTCTCTCTGGCTGCTCTCTGTGGCATCTCTCTTCTTGTTTCCAAAGTTTTCCCAGTCTGGTAGCCCTGCCCACACTTCCTGTCTGCCTCAGGCCAATCAGCTTTTCCTTAAACCATTCGGAGGGACAAATATTTACAAAGTACCAGAACATACTCCCACAGCACTTCATAATAATGAAATCCCACAATACAGCTACAAATGAAATTGAGTAGAAAAATGTGTATATTTGCAAATGAATGAACACTTGCAGGAAAATAAAAAATTCAAAACCAGGACTTTTTAAAAATAATGATAAACCTGGATTTTATTTTCTAAGTAAGAAAGTGTCTGTGATATTATTAAATTGTTCAAGGATAATAAAAACAACCTGATAATTTTTTAGATAACTTTGCATGCTGGTTGCTAATGTCTTGAATCTGAGATTAGTCAAGTTAAATCAGTGAGATCATATTTATTGAAGTATAAACCTCTTTTTTGAGGTGTCTGCTCTTCCTGTTTTCATGGATACTATCATTTTACAAAGCAAAACACAACTGCCTCATGAGAAGGTGTTAGTGCTACATAAAGAAACTAAAAGGAAAAATTATTTCAATGTGATGGCTGTCATGCACTAATTTCATTTTACAGAACACCAGTGTGAATCCCAGTTTCATCACTCATGACCTATGCAGACTACAGAAATGTGCCCACCTCCTGTTTTCTCTTTATTGAGTTGTGACATGGGAACACACTGTTCAATGTTCCAGTATTTGAGAAGCAAATATTAGAGGGTGGGAAAGGAAAGTGAGGAATGAGGATAAAGGGTGAGGAGTGATCCAAAAGACATCAATTAGTGAAGCTACTCTTCACTAAAAAGGTGTCTCAGTAATTCTAGTGTTACCAGTTCAATCAAGTTATTACAAGGGAATAGCAATTTTTGACTACTGTTTACATTTAAGACATCTATGCTGGTGATATACTGCTGCATTACCTTTTTCTCTGTCTAACATTTAGGTGAGCTTTATTGATTGCAAAAACAGAACACAGAAGAAAGATAATGGATAAAACTGTGTGTAGTGAAGAGATATTTAACTGTGATGATTCAAACTGGGATGGAATAAAAGGCATTGTTGAGACACAATTCTTGGGGGTTAAGATGACAATGTATAAATCTAACAGGATTTTCTCAACATGCGATCATATTACCTACCTTTATTTTATCTAACTTTAGCCTTTTTTAATGAGTTGGGTATATTTTTGTTGAGATATTTGCTTTCTCAATTTTTCTATTTAAAACTACTCAAGCTTGGTGAGATAGTTGGTCTGAATTGTATGATTGAAATGATTTAGAATCAACCTAGGGAATGCTTGTTTGGTTCTATCTGTGAAGACACTTCCAAAAACAATTAACTGAAGGCTGAGAAGTACCCTCCAATTGTTGGCACCTTGAAACTTGTTATTTTGGAATAATGTCAGCTGGCTTCCTGCTTTTCTTCCTGAACTCATGCCTCTAGTGCAGCTGCTGTCTACTGCTGCTGCCATCAAGCTTCAGCTTCAACTTCTGAAATGAAGACTAGCAGCTCACCAGGGAGCTCCAAGTCTCTGACATCTATTTGGAACTTCCAAATACTCTGCTATGTGGACTGTACAGCTGTCAGGTTCTAACCCACTTCCATATAGACAGCCACATCATAATACCCAGGCCTCATCATGTGAGGCAACACGACAAATTCCTACTACTATACTCACTCTTTCTCTCTCTATTTCATTCTTTCTTCCTTTCCTCTCTCTCTCTCTCTGCCTCTCTCTGTGTCTCTATCTCTGTATCTCTCTCTGTCTCTGTATCTCTGTGTCTGTCTCTGTGTCTGTCTGTCTGTCTCTGTCTGTCTCTGTCTCTCTCTCTGTCTCTCTCTCCCTCTCTCTCTCTCTCTCTCTCTCTCTCTCTCTCTCTCTCTCTCTCTCTCTCTCTC
>PVIH01004956.1:0-14127 GCA_004025045.1 Sigmodon hispidus | reverse complement strand
TCCCAAAAAAAGTCAGCGTGCCACATTATAATCAAGACACAAAACATACAGAACAAAGAAAAAATTTTAAGAGCTGCAAAAGAAAAGGGCCAACTCACATGTAAAGGCAGACCCATCAGAATAACGCCTGACTATTCAATGGAAACAATGAAAGCTAGAAGGGCTTGGTCAGAAGTTATACAGACACTAAAACAGCATGGCTGCCAAACTAGAATACTATACCCTGCAAAATTATCAGTCACCATTGATGGAGTAAACAAGGTATTTCAGGACAAAGTCAGACTGAAAGAATATCTATCTATCAATCCAGCACTACAGAGAGTATTAGAGAGAAAACTCCAACCTAAGGACCACAGATACACTCACGAAATCACAAACAATCAATAAGTCCACAGAAGAATACCCTAAAGAAAGGAAATACAAACAAGTTACGACCAAAAATGGTAGGAAATATGAATCAATGGTCACTAATTTCCCTTAGTATCAATGGTCTCAACTCTCCTATAAAACGTCACCCTCTAAAAAGATGGATACAACAACAGAAGCCATCCTTCTGTTGCCTACAAGAAACACACCTCAACTGCAAAGACAGACACAGGATTAGAATAAAGGGTTGGGAAAAGATTTTCCAGTCAAATGGTCCTAAGAAACAAGCATAGGTTGCAATTCTAATATCTAACAAAGTAGACTTTAAGCTAAAAGCAATTAAAAGGGACCAAGAAGGTCACTACTTTTTCATCACAGGAAAAATTGGTCAAGAGGAGATTTCAATCTTGAATATTTATGCCCCTAATATAGGGGCACCTACATATGTAAAAGAAACACTGCTAAAGCTCGAATCCCACATCAATTCTTACACCCTAATAGTGGGAGACCTCAATACCCCACTTTCAACCCTGGATAGATCAACCAGACAGAGCCTCAAGAGAGAAATAAGGAGTCTGAAAGAGATTATGATGCAAATGGATTTCATAGATATCTACAGAACCTTCCACCCAAAGGCAAAGGAATATACATATTTCCCAGCTCCTCATGGAACTTTCTCCAAAATTGACCACATAATTGGTCATAAAGCAAATATCAACAGTTACAAAAACATGAAAATAATCCCTTGTAACATATCGGAACACCAGGGCCTAAAGTTAGAGTTCAACAACATCAAAACCCAAAGAAAGACTACCAACTCATGGAAACTAAACATCACTCAGCTGAACCATCCCTGGATCAAGGAAGAAATTAAGAAAGAAATCAAAGTCTTCCTAGAATTCAATGAATCAAGAAAGAAATTAAGAAAGAAATCAAAGTCTTCCTAGAATTCAATGAAAATGAATCTACAACATATCCAAACTTGTGGGAAACAATGAAAGCAGTCTTAAGAGGAAAATTCATAGCACTAGATGCCTATATGAAAAATTGAGAAATCCCACACTAGACACCTAACAGCTCAGCTGAAAGCCTTAGAACAATTAGAAGCGAACTCACCTAGAAGGAGTAGACGGCAGAAAATAATCAAACTTAGAGCTGAAATCAATACAATTGAAACTAAAAAAACAATACAAAGAATCAACAAATCTAGGAGTTGGTTCTTTGAGAAAGTTAACAAGATAGATAAGCCCTTAGCCAAACTAATGCAAAAAACAGAGAGAACGTGTTCAAATCAACAAAATTGGAAATGAAAAGGGGGACATAACAACAGACCCCCAGGAAATACAGAGAATTATCAGATCATATTTTGAAAATCTGTATTCCACAAAAATGGAAAACCTAGAAGAAATGGACAGCTTTCTGGACAGGTACCATCTACCAAAATTAAATGAAGACCAGATTAATTACTTAAACAGGCCTATAACCCTTAAGGAAATTGAAGCTGTCATTAAAAACCTCCCCAAAAATAAAAGCCCTGGCCGAGATGGTTTCAGTGCCGAATTCTAGCAGACATCCAAAGAAGAATTACTACCGTTACTCCTCAAACTATTTCACACAGTAGAAACTGAAGGAATATTGCCAAATTCCTTTTATGAGGCCACAATTACCCTAATACCCAAGCCACTCAAAGACACAAGAAAGAAGGAGAACTACAGACCAATTTCCCTCATGAATATTGATGCAAAAATTCTCAACAAAATTTTGGCTAACCGTATACAACAATGTATTAAAGATATCATCCACTCCGACAAAGTAGGCTTCATCCCAGAAATGCAGGGCTGATTTAACATACAAAAAACTGTAAATGTTATCAATCATATAAACAAACTAAAGGAACAAAATCACATGATCATATCCTTAGATGCTGAAAAAGCCTTTGACAAAATTCAACACTCCTTTATGATTAAAACCCTGGAGAGATCAGGAATACAGGGAGATTACCTAAAGGCGATTTATAAGAAGCCAACAGCCAGTATCAAACTTAATGGAGAAAAACTCAAAGAAATCCCACTAAAGTCAGGAACTAGACAAGGATGTCCTCTCTCCCCTTATCTATTCAATATAGTTCTCGAAGTTTTAGCTAAAGCAATAAGGGAACGAAAAGAGATTGAGGGGATACAAATTGGAAAAGAAGAAGTGAAGCTATCTCTATTTGCAGATGATATGATTGTATACATAAGTGACCCACAAAATTCTTTCAGGGAACTGCTACAGCTGATAAACACCTTCAGCAATGTAGCAGGATACAAGATTAACTCAAAGAAATCAGTAGCCCTTCTATACACTAAAGATAGAAGAGTTGAAAAAGAAATAAGGGAAACATTACCCTTCATAATAGCTGCAAACAGTATTAAATACCTTGGAGTAACTATAACCAAAGAAGTAACAGACCTATTTGACAAACATTTTAAATCACTAAAGAAAGAAATTGAAGAGGATATCAGAAAATGTAAAGCTCTCCCATGTTCCTGGATTGGTAGGATCAACATAGTAAAAATGGCAATTCTACCAAAGGCAATCTACAGATTCAATGCACTGCCCATCAAAATCCCAACACAATATTTTTTGGACCTTGAAAGAACAATACTCAATTTCATTTGGAATAACAGGAATGCCAGGATTGCCAAAACAATTTTACTCAACAAAAGAACCTCAGGAGGTATCACAGTCCCTGACTTCAAGCTATACTATAGAGCTACAGTAATAAAAACAGCCTGGTACTGGCATAAAAACAGACTTGTGGATCAATGGAATAGAATTGAGGATCCAGACATTAACTCAAAAACCTATGAACACCTGATCTTTGACAAAGAGGCCCAAAACATTCATGGAAAAAAGATAGTATATTTAACAAATGGTGTTGGCATAGCTGGATGAAAGTGTGTAGAAAAATGCAATTAGATACGAGCCTGTCACCCTGCACAAAACTCAAATCCAAGTGGATCAAAGACCTCAACTTATACCCAACCACTTTGAACTTAATAGAAAAGAAAATGGGAAATACACTTCTACAAATTGGCACAGGCGACCACTTCCTAAATATAACACCAGTGGCACAGACACTAAGACCAAAAATCAATAAGTGGGATCTCCTGAAGCTAGGAAGCTTCTCCAAAGCCAAGGACACTGTCAATAGGACAAAACGACAACCTACAGAATGGGAAAAGATTTTCACCAACCCTACAAGTGATAGAGGACTGATCTCTAAGGTATTTAAAGAGCTCAAGAATTTAGAGCCCAAAACCTTGAATAACCCTATCAAAAAATGGGGTACATATCTAAAAAAGGAATTCTCAGCAGAGGAACTACGAATGACTGAAAGGCACCTGAAAAAGTGCTCTTCATCTTTAGCCGTCAGAGAAATGCAAATCAAAACAACTTTGAGATACCACCTAACACCTGTTAGATTGGCTAAGATAAAAGGCACAGATGACAGCCTATGTTGGAGAGGATGTGGAACAAGGGGGACACTCCTCTATTGTTGGTGGGAGTGTAAGCTTGTTCAGCCACTTTGTAATGCAATATGGCAGTTTCTCAGAAAATTGAGAATCAATGTCCCCAAGGACCCAAAAATACCACTTCTGGGTGTATACCCTAAAGAGGCACATTCACACTCCAAAGGTATTAGCTCAACTATGTTCATAGCAGTATTATTTGTAATAGCAAGAACCTGGAAACAACCTAGATGTCCCTCAACTGAAGAATGGATTAAAAAACTGTGGTACATCTACACAACGGAATACTACTCAGCACTAAGAAAAAATCATATTCTAAAATTCGCAAGCAAATGAATGGATTTGGACAATATCCTCCCGAGCGAGGTATCACAATCCCAGAAAGATAAGCAGGGGATGTACTCACTCACTAGTGGTCTCTAAACAAACAAGAAAAAAGAGCCAAGCATGCCCAAGCTGTAAACCACAACCACTGAACAGCTTGGGATCAGAAACACCTTGGACTGACCCTTCGGATCCCACTCCAAGTATAGGAACACCTGACTCACTCTTGAGGGAGGGTGGACAAAACTGGATTTGGCCAGGTGTGGAGACTGATCCAAGCATTATTGGGTCAGTGGGACCATAGGACTGTCTGCTCCCTGCCCAGGGAGGGGATGGGGAGTTGCAGAGAAGAAAAATGAGCTCATGTGGTGGAGGGGGAAGGGACCTTGGATAAGGATATACAGGGATGGGAAAAAAAATTCAGAGGGAAAGCTGAACACAAAGAAAATATATGTGTAGCAATCTTATTTGCATTATCACTCTTGATAAGTCATGCTTATGATTTTTATCTTCTTTATAGTTATTGTTAACATTTCAGCATTTTAAATTCATTTTACTGTTTTTTGATAAATACAAAATAAGGAAGAAAAAAAAAGAAAAGAAAAGAGTGGGTGAACAATGCAAATGTGTTCAAATATTTCCAGTTTTGTAGGTGGCCTATGAAGTTGTTGTTAACAGGAGAGACTCAACAGCCATTTGTTTTCTTTTCTTTTCTTCTGGAGCTTGATTTTTTCATACCACAGGAGAGTTATAAAAAGAGAAAAGATCTCCTAGCTAAAGGACTTATCTATTTTATTCTGTTGTTGTTATTTTATTGTAAAATGAATTAGGCATGGGCATAGGTGTGCACTGTTAATAAATGTGGAAAGTGCTAATACTCAAAATAATGAGAATGATAATAAGTACTCACACTAGTTTGCCACAGCAACCTACTGAGTCAAACAGATATGACACTTAAGGATTAATGAGTTAAATTTCTATCTAGTCCCATCTCTGGCCATTCATAAACAGCTTTGAACAGGAATCCTATTTCTTTACCTCCAAGATATAAAGGTTTGTTTTCCTCTTACAAAAACAATAAAACTTAACACATCCACAACACAAACAATGTATGAGACTACCAGAAACTTCTGCAAGCATTTTTCTTTTCATTGATAAAGAAACTGAGGCATAAAAAGCTTCTTGATTATGGGAAAACTTGCTTATGCCATAGGTAAAAATCCATCTTACTCTACTGCTCACATGTTCAACCACCAATGGATTGTACGATTCCAAACAAAAGACGAATAAGAACATTCAGTGTTGTCATTAGAGCAATGCTAAAGAGAACAGCACAGGTAAGTGAAAGCTTTAAAAAGTCTTCTCAGGGTGTCAGGGATTCAATTGCCAATTCCTTTCAACCATTAAAAATCTAAAAACAACCTAGCACTCATCTACTACTGAGATTTAAACAATACATTCAGAAGACTGAGTTGTGACAGTGATTTGTCTGTTTTACAGTGACAAACTCTAGCGACTCAAACTGTTTACATAGTTGAGTTAACTTTACAGCTTCAACAAACATGTTGGGTTGCCTCTCAAAAGGGTACCTGAACATTTACACACAGTTAAAGCTCACAAATGGGATCACTTTTATGCAAAGAGCAAAACCAGTGCAATCAGAAACTGGCAGAACTTCAGAGGCCAGAATAAGTCTGTGGGATTAACTATTTCTATTTCCACAGCTTCAAATTGATGAGGTTAATTTGGGGGCGAGCATCATTCATGGAACCTTCTTCAGGGACTAGCTATCTGGACTTGCTCCAAGCATCATGAAACATTGCCCAGGAGAGTCTGGCAGTGAGTCAGGATACTGACCTGCCATCCTTCTGCTGCTAGCAGGCATAGTGTTTAGCCATCAGAGGCTGCCAAGTTAATTACAGCACGAGCACATCTAAGAACTGTACAAATATCCACCAGGTTCCATATTGAACTTTGTTTGTGGTCTAGTAATGTCAAGGGCCTTTGAAAACATCTACTGGCAAGCTAAAGCCACTCTCCCTCACCATAATAAATAAAACCCGAAGAAGCCCTTCAAAACTGCAAAGCTAAGAAACCAGGAAAAGTCTTCCCATGTTCTCAGAGGTGCCTGCACCACGGACTACCAAGTTCAGCCGGGTCTCCTGAGTACCCTGAAAATGCTTCCTGTTCCCGTGAACTTGATTTGGAAATAATTAAACAGAGAGAGGCAGGAGACCACAGTGCCTCTTGCTGAACTAAAAGTTCACTTTTTAGAATAAAGATTTCATTAAGACTATAGAGTTTGGATATGGAACTGTCACTTTTAGATGTACTCGCTTGAGTGATTCCACTCCGATGGGCCTCTGAAAGGCTTCTGAGCCACAGAAGAAGAGGAGCAGAGCTACCGCACGCATATTTTAAAGTGACAGGTCTGAATATTTAGTGTGAATGGAATCACTGTATCCTAAACCCCAAAGTAAATGTGGGAGCCGAGATGAGGTATTCTGTCAGTCTCTGCTTTCAAATAAAATTGTTACAGGGAATTGCCTGGAATAGCCAAACCTAATTGCAGCACAGGACTGAAGCAAGACCAGGGAGGTAAGAAGTGAGTCATTTATATTCCATGAATCATTAGTCATCAGAGATGATCTCTGAAATATTCAAAGTCCAAAGTTAAATTGCCTAGGATTGATTTGGCATGGAAATAGACTGCTATTTGTTTTATTTGATTTATATATATATATGTATATGAGTATATATATATGAAATATATCTATGAAACACTAAGCTATAAATAGCTTAGGTTTGTTATTGAATTTGAAAAAAAAATGGTATGTAGAGAAAATATAAGACCTCTTTTAGCTTGTAGATGGTTTTCTTGTAGGTGGCCACACATTCCTTATGACAGAGGGGACCACCTTAAGATATAGTTGATGTTATTTCAGGTTTCCCATTAAATGCATGTGTTGGGTGGAGAAGTTATAGCATCCAGTCACACATCCTTACACCCTAAGATCCTGTATCTCAGTATTTCCATTTGTGATATGCATTTGATTGACATTTGTGCAATCTTTTCTGTATTTATAATAAAAGATAAAGAAACTTAGAAACTTGTCTTTATGTAATAAAATCATTTGCATGTGTGAAAAGGGAAAACATTAGTAATGATGTAGACATAATAAAGTGCTAGAGGATGGCCATAGAAATAGAAACAATTGACATGTCCATGTGTGAGAGGTATACTGTTTCTCCAATTATGGAAAATACAACAATATTTGACTTCACTGTCGTTTGAATTCTTTCTGTATTTTAGATACTAACCCTGTAGCAGATAAAGAGCTTGCAGCGTTTTCTCCCATTTTTATTTCCCAGGATACTGTTTTCCTTTGCCCTGCACAAGCTTTGCAGTTATTCATAATCCCACTTGTCAATGTTTGCTTTGCAGTCTGTACTTTAGGGGTCATGCTAACATTTTCTCTAGATCAGTGTTCTAAAATATTCTACAGCCATTTTGAACTTAAGTCATCACGTATGATAAATATCGAATAACACCTTCTGCAGACCAGGTTCTCCTGTGGCCATTTCTCTCCTGATAAATGCTGACACCAACATCCAAAGCCTTGTTTGGAGTCTGCTGGCTTTCTTCATTATCTCAAATTCCACATCAGGACCACCAGGATATACCGCGTACTTCATCTTTTAATACTGTTAAAAGAATAAGAACTCCATCACACTATTAATATTATATTGATTCTATCATCTACATTTTTCACCTCATCTATTTACTTTCTTCCTTGGTCATCTTCCTCATTCACCACCTGCACCCTCATACTTCACCCTCCGAGTACTTAAAACCACTTTAGACCTAACACCATGTTCTTTTACTAATCTAATATTCTCTGAATGTTAGTTGATTGAAAGAGGATGTATGTGTATTCTCCTGCATACCAACACACACTATATAAAAAATAATATATATATGCAATCTATATATAAACAAACTATATAACCCAAGCATGTTTGAACCCTCCCCCATCTCCTACTAACCTCTCCTATTGTGCATTTGCCTTTACCAGTTCCATGCCTGGGTCTGTGTTCTAGTTTTGAAGTCACTCTTCCATTCAAGCATGGATTCTCTCGATAGACAGATGTTTGCCTCTTCATTAGCTTTAAATTTTTACTCAAAGTTGAGTTTCTTAGTGACGTCAATACTGGAAACCTAAGTGACAGTTTTAGCTGTAATTTCTTCTGAATTTTCTGTTCTCTGCACTAGAATATAAATTCTTTGGGCTTAGACGAGATAGTCCATTTTGCTCACTGAGTTCTTCCAAGTGTTTATGACAGTTTTGAGTACTTGGTGGCTTCAAGAATGTGAAGTTGTGAAGTCAATGTTAAGAAAATTTGTATGAAGATAGTTATTGATGAATCTATATATTAGGAAACAATTTCTGCAAATAATATTCTAATGTGTTTTTAAATAAATCAGACATTTTTCTTTTCAGTGTAGAAAGCACTCCCAGGGTAAGGCTCTACAGTGACCCTTTCAATTTTTTTCTGAAATACAATTGTATGGCATTAACAAGAGAGCACCAACCATGCTTGTTCTACTGGGTCTTATCGTATGCATTACAAGAAACTTTGAACTTCCATGTTCTGTGGAGACCACGTTTCTTACTATTTTTACTTTATCCAATCAACAAAATAGCTCATATGATTTCCTGTCTCAAGATATCACACCATTTCTGAAAATCTTATTTTGTTTCTGTTTCAGGACCACAAAAATGATAACATTATTTGCATTTATTTTTAAAACTCATCTAAAATTTTTGCCTCTGTTCATTTTTTATGTTGACATTAATATTTATTTTGCTAGAGTATTTATTTCAAAATCTGAAACCATTTCATGAGGATAAGAAAATAGTTCTAAATCTGCATATAAGAAATGCTTTATTTAAAACAACATATTACACTTATGTTATAGTTATTCATGATTTTTTTTGTGGGTGAAACATTTCTTTCTATTTTTTTATTATTATGAACAAAGAAGTCACACTTTCTATTCTTGTATATCCTTATTCAAGGTCCTTTCCCCCTCCCGACACATCAGGTCATTCTCTCTTCTCCACAACTCCCCATCACCTGAGTCAGGTGTTCATGATTTTAAAATCATATTTAAAAACTTCTATACAAATTTCACAAAAATATTTCAACTATATTGCCCTTCTGCATATGTGTATTGTACAATTATCATTAAAACCTTCTCCACAATATTAATTACACTCTTATGGTTCAGTTTATTCACAATGGTTTCCAGTAAAGGAAAAATGCATATATGGACCACAGGGTGCGGATAACAAAAGAAAGCTGCTACACATTTTGAAATTTAGGGTAAACTTCCCACAGTCTAAACTTCCTATGGTGTGAGTAGCAAAGATCATTGGTAGTCGGTCCTCACATTCCTTGCTTAGACAATTTTCACAATGGAGGTAGGGAAGCTGTGACATTTGAATAAAGTTTTACATTTTGAACAAGTAATAAAAATAAATTAAAGGTTACATTTCGGGAGTCATGATTGATAACAAGCACTCAGATTAACTGCATTTTATAGGTTAGGTAAGCAGTTTAAATTAAAAAGTGACCTATGCGAAGACTCAGTCTTGAAAAAATTGAAAGTTAATCGCTTTTCTTTGCAACTCCAAAAAACCTGGTGGGATTTGTATTTCTAGAGATTTGAGAATTAGAAGGATGTGTTTTGCAGAGCCATCACATGGAACGGGTTTGACGATATGTTTTCTTGGAGGCATGCTGCTATTATGATGCCTAAAGTGTTCCCTTGGATTTTGCAGCGTGTTTAAAATATAGTTTATTGCAACCGATTATATTGCAAGACACTACAGCTGGTCCCTGAGGACGAGTTTGTGAAATACACCCTTCTGTCTACAGATTCTCTACAATTAACAGTTCCTCCCGAGAATCACCTGGTTACGCAATTAAGAACGCTATGGTGGCTCTTGTAACAGAGATGGTTTTTGCCATTCTCGACACACTTTTTCAGTTGCTTTGTTTACATGGATATTCAATTGAACTTTCACTGGCAAAAAAGCATCCCATAGTTTAAAGAGTGGTGATCATAGTGGGCTAAATAGGCATTCCTATGTAAATTATGTCTGAAATATGGGAAAAATATTAGTTTTTCACATAGTCTCTCATAATACTCTTGGGCCTTAAAAATTTTGATTATTCCACAAAGTCTTGCAGAATTTACGTCTTAACTATGAATGCCACTTTTTCAAACATTTAACTGTTAACGTTAGCTTTACTGTTTAAGTTTAACTAATATATAAGGATATACAGGGATGGAAAAAAAATTCAGAGGGAAAGATGAACACAAAGAAAATATATGTGTAACAATCTTATTTGTATTTCCACCCTTGATAAGCCATGCTTATGATTCTTATCCTCTGTATAGTTATTGTTAACTCTTCCACATTTAAAAAAAAATATTTGGATATTTGATGCATTTAGTTTTTCAAAAGCATAGGTCTTTCCCCAAAATTCATTCCTAACAAATTAATAATTAGCTAAGAATTCTACAGAGATAATATAATGAAATTATTTTTTGTGGAAATAGGAAGCATTTCAAATTAATAATAAATTTTAAAATACATTTAAGGTTTTTAGAATAATTTTGTATAGTAAAACTACTGTAATCAAGTAAATATGGTTATCATCTAAAAGATATGCCTTTCTTTATAACAAAAGAAATTAAATGAATTATTTTTTTACCATATTTTCAGCATACAAAGTATTAATTATAATCTTCATGTTAAACATTCAAATCCTACATTTATTTATTCTCCATATTAGAAATTTGGTATTACTTCCAGCTTCAGTGTGTGAAGGAAAACAGAATCTCCTTAGACTTTCTCCTTTAATTACACATTTTAGGTTAGCTATCCACTTATTTATAAATGATATTTGTATTTGATATGACAAAGGGAGTAATAGTCTTAAATTTAATTTAAAATATACCAAATTTAATTTTTTAAACTCAATGGAATAAATGTAAGTCTTTATATTATCTACTCTCCTCAGAATTAGATAAAATATTGAAAGATGTGAGAGACTTTAAATCTCCATAGCAGGGAAGTTATGGCTGAGTTCACGGCTCCACAGAGACCAGGTACGGAAGGCTACTTGTTTATTTCTTATCTGAGTAGAAAACAGAGCGCTAGACCAGAAGTGGAGTTCTAATATGTCCTCAAGGACGGTTCCCATACTCTACTAAACCTCTGAACACCATGTCCTCAAGTTCTCCAAACAGTTTTACCACCTGCCAACCAAATGTTCAAACACCAAGATACTGTAGGGGACATTTCACATTCAAACTTTAACAGTCTGATATTTGCAGATTTTATTCAATAACTACATATAAAATACACTCTATTTTTTAAAATCATTCTCATTAATAATAAGGTTGAGAGTATTTCCTAAACTCATTATTATTCACACATTTTCTTAGTCACACATAATTTCTAAAATTGAATTCAGCTTTAGGGTCAGTGTCTAAAGAACCAGACATTGATAGCTTAAGGGAATATCTTACCCAGAGTAGAAAAGCTATGCTCATGATTAACAGTAAGAACATGGATCTTTCTTAACACCAGGCTTCACAGGACAAGTGAGAGAATTCTCTAATTCAAGACCACATTGTAATAGTCCCTAAAATAGGTAGTTATGAGGAATTAGTATTTGCAAATAAATGATAATAGTAATTTCTGTGAGTCCTTAGCCATGTGTTTCAAGAATTATTCAACTAATAAATGAAAATGTTTGTAAAGAATATAAACAGTATTCACAGTGAATCAACATTCAAATACAGTATGGAGCTGTGAAAAACATTCTCTAATCTTAAAAACTAATAAAGCCTTAGAAAAAATGATAAACTTTTAATACAATGTTAATTTTGCACATTAAAAACTAAAGATTCATTCATACATGTTATTCCTATTACGATACAACATATACTCTTCTAAAATTTAATTTTATATAATATTATACATCAAAGGTAATAGCATATCAATCATTACATAGTTTTTTCTTCTTATAGTTTTATGATTTTTTTGTTTCTCTCTTACTGTTTACTAATTTTCTCCTAATTGACATTGGGTTTGTATATAGTATTTATTAGTTGAAAACTAATATACACAGTATCTTTATACATATGCATTTTATATTCAAATTTTATGTAACTACTTATGACCCTCCACAACTCAAAATAATGTATACATATATTTGTCTTCCTCTGTAGATAAGAAAGTGATTTGTCTCTTATTCACTTACATATATTAATATAGCAAAAAAAAAATTTCATTTACTTCCAAGCTGTCTCACTCTAAAAGGAAGACTCCTTGTACTGGAAAGCCAAATAACAGTCAAGCCAAACCTGAAAAGGAATACTGACTTCATAGTCACTAAATGACATACAGTATTATTAGTGATAATACATAACATCTAAGGTGTTTTAACTATCTCACAGGGACTCGTAATGTATCCAGAATGTGTGATCATCAGAAGACCAACTGAGTGTTGGCACATAATAAATATACTTGATAAATACTGGTTTATAAAAAAAGGTATGCATAAGTATTTTCAAATAGTACAAAAACATTAAGTCTCCAGTGAGTTATGATTATAAGATAATCATATTGGAGGAACAATTATCAGAAAACACCATTATTTAATATTCAATCTCATTTAGAGCTTCTATGCTTTCTCCTTGTAAAGATGCTTCTACTTATATTTCTAGGACGTAAAGTCTTCAAATAATTTGATAAGTTTCAGAGTACAATATCTGTTGCTATTGTAACCTAATCTACATGAATAATTTAATTTTAGTAGTTTACTGCTCTGAAATACAGAAAAATAATTTGATTAATTCAGCTTCCATTTATTAAATAGACACACATGTCACTGGAAGCACATCTGTTGTGTTTGGAAGCATATATGACTCTCTGCTTTGACAACTGCCAGGGATGCCACATTCAAAGGCTCGATGATCTGCTACCGAATTTAAAAGGGAAAACCACAAAAAAGGTACAAGCATGCTAGAGAAAGATGTCAAAATTTCCCAGAAGAAGTAGATGTGATGGAATAGTTTAAGTGTACTGTCATGAACTTAAATGCAAACGAGAAAACTCATGAATTGGAATGAAGGAACACTTCTTTATGGATGCAAATTAAAAAGGAAACTTCAAAATAATGAAATCTACCACTTTTTTTTCTCTACAGAGAAAATTCTTTACCAGTTTGAAAACAATGATGGGGGGAGCTAGTTGATGTAGAAAAACGGGTATTGCAAACTCCCCAAGACATGTCAACTGATATTTTAATAACCTTATAGAAAAGTCATGTAATTAACCACATTCATTTTATGTAATTAAATATTTGATAAATTAGAGCATATTGTAAAAGGAAAAATATTTCTTCAAAAACTTTGTAGAAATAATTTTCATTGTTTGATTTTTTCCCCCACAGAGTAAAGTAGTTTTCTTGTCCAAATGAATGTGTCAGAGTAGTGGTCAGATGTAATAGCTGATTAGGAGCATATATTTAAATGCCCAGAGAAGTAACCCAAATCATTGAAAAATGGAAAGATATTATGTATGTTTTAATGGCATTTTAATCATAGAAAGAAAAAATAAATTGATAATGTGTCACCCCTGTCTTTAGTAACTGTCAGTAACAGTTACTATATATATTTAACTGTCTCTAATAAGTTAACTCTCTCTGATATATATATATTAGAATGTTATATATATGTAGTTGTATAATGAATATCAAGGATCATTTTATTGTCAGAATTATTTTAACATATTTTTAATCATGTATCATTTTTTACCATCTTTAGTTTCTCTCTCTC
>PVIH01004955.1:74427-131520 GCA_004025045.1 Sigmodon hispidus | reverse complement strand
TCTCCAACAGCAAGACCTGAATATGGCGAAGAAGAAGAAGGAGGAGGAGGAGGAGGAGGAGGAGGAGGAGGAGAAGGAAAACAATCTCTTAAAAATAACTTTATGAAGATGAGAGAAGCCTTAAAAGAGAAAATAAATTCTCCTAAAGAAATAGAGGAAAAGGAAAAAAATTGGAAGAAATCAACAAATCCTATAAAATAATAAAACCAAGAAAAAGCAATCAAGCAGGCAAAGGAAACAGTTTAAGACTTAAAAAATTGAAATAGAAACAATAAAGAAGACACAAACAGAGGAAATGCTGTAAATGGAAAGTCTGAGTAAGTGAACAGAAACTACAGATGCAAGCATAACCAACAGAATGCAATATGGAGGTTTCTCAGAAAATTGAGTATCAATCTCCCCAAGGACCCAGCAATACCACTTCTGAGTGTATACCCTAAAGAGGCACATTCACACTCCAAAGGTATCAGCTCAACTATGTTCAGAGCAGCATTATTTGTAATAGCAAGAACCTGGAAACAACCTAGATGTCCCTCAACTGAAGAATGGACTAACAAACTGTGGTACATCTACACAATGGAATACTACTCAGCAGTAAGAAAAAATGATATCCTAAAATTCACAGGCAAATGGATGGATGTGGAGAATATCCTCCTGAGCGAAGTATCATAAACTCAGAGAGATAAGCAGGGGATGTACTCACTCACTAGTGGTCTCTAAACAAACAAACAAGAATAAAAGCCAAACATGCCCAAGCGGCAAACCACAACCACTGAACAGCTTGGGATCAGAAACACCCTGGACTGACCCTTCAAACCCCAGTCCAACTATAGGAACACCTGACTCACTCTTGAGGGAGGGGGGACAAAACTGGATTTGGCCAGGAGTGAAGACTGATCCAAGCATTATTGGGTCAGTGGGACCATAGGACTGTTTGCTCCCTGCCAAGGGAGGGGATTGGGAGTTGCAGAGAAGAAAAATGACCAGATGTGGTGGGAGGGGGAAGAGACCTTGAATAAGAATGTACAGGGATGGAAAAAAAAAATTCAGAGGGAAAGCTGAACACAAAGAAAATATATGTGTAGCAATCTTATTTGCATTTCCACCCTTGATAAGCTATACTTATGATTCTTATCCTCTGTATAGTTATTGTTAACTCTTCCACATTTTAAATTCTTTTTACTGTTTTTTTTGATAAATACAAAATAAAGAAGGAAAAAAAATAAAAAAGAATGGATTAAAAAAAAATAAAATATAAAATAAAAAAAAAAAGAAACACACCTCAACTTTAAAGACAGATACTGTCTCC
This sequence comes from Sigmodon hispidus, assembly GCA_004025045.1. Taxonomy (NCBI): domain Eukaryota; kingdom Metazoa; phylum Chordata; class Mammalia; order Rodentia; family Cricetidae; genus Sigmodon; species Sigmodon hispidus. The sequence goes on along the minus strand of PVIH01004955.1, from coordinate 130,211 downwards.
GAGTAAAGGGATGGGAGAAGACTTTCCTATCAAATAGACTTAAGAAACAATTTGGTGCAGCTATCCTGATATCTAACAAAATGAACTTCAAACTAAAATCAATCAAAAGAGATCTGGAAAGACATTAAGTATTTATCTCAGGAAAAAATCAAGATGAAATCTCAATCCTGAACATTTATTCTCCAAATATAAAAGCACCCGCATATATGAAAGAAACATTACTAATGTTTAAATCTCACATCATCCACACACTAATAGCACGAGATTTCAATACCTCACTTTCACCAATGGATAGGTTTATTAAACAGTAACTTAACAGAGAAATAGGAGATCTAACAGAAATTTTGACTCAAATGGACTTAATAGATATATACAGAACATTCCATGTTATATGAGGTTTTTTGTTGTTGTTTTTAGTTTTTTTTATATAGGCTAGAGGTTTGACTTGCTTGTGATGTCTATTTTTTTAATGGTTTAGATATTTATATTAATTTTCTTTTTTCAGAGAAAAGCAGGAACAAATAGGAAGGTAAGTTGGTGTTCCTGGATCTCAATCCATCTTGCCTATACTCCACCGGGGGATGAATCTTGTGAGGTCACTAGGATTTGCCAAGGTCACTAACGCAAATAGTGTTAGTGGTATCACCTGAATCCCACTATAATTCCACATGCAAACACTGAAGGATATACCTTCTTCTGGGCACTTCATGGAAATCTTCTGTAAAGCTGACCACATATTTGGTCATAAAGCAAATATGAATAGATACAAAAAAGTGGGAATAATCCCTTTTATCCTCTCAGACCCCCATGAACAGTAAAGTTAGAGTTCAACAACAACATAAACCATGGAAAGCCTATAAACTCATGGAAACTGAACATCTCTCAACTGAACCACCTCTGGGTCAAGGAAGAAGTAAAGAAATTAAAGACTTCCTAGAATTCAATGAAACTGAATCCAATATACCCAAACTTATGAGACACAATGAAAGTGTGGCACTGGCATAAATGGAATCGAATTGAAGTCCATGGCATTAATCCGCACACATATGAACACCTGATTTTTGACAAAGAGGCCAAAAATATATAATGGTAGAAAAGATAGCATCTTTAACATATGGTGCTGGCATAACTGGGTGGTGGTATATACAAGAATGCAATTAGATTTTTATCTATCACCCTGAACAAAACTCAAGTTCAAATAGATCAAAGACCTCAACCATAAACCTAGTTACACTGAACCTGATAGAAAAGAAAGTGGGAAATAACCTTGAACACACAAGAGACTCTTTCCTAAAAATAACACAAATAGCACAGACACTGAGAGCAACAACTAATAAATGGGACCTTCTGAAACTGCGAAGCTTCTGTAAGGCAAAGGACATGGTCAATAAGACAAAAGGACAGTCCACAGAATGGAAAAAGATTTTTACCAACCCTACATCTGACAGAGGACTAATCTCTAAAATATATAGAGAACTCAAAAAAAAAATTAGAGGTCAAAAAAACCCACAAATAATTCAATTTAAAAATGGGGTATAGAACTAAATAGAAAATTCTCAACAGAAGAATCTCAAATGGATGAAAGACACTTAAAGAATTGCTCGGGGCTGGAGAGATGGCTCAGAGGTTAAGAGCACTGACTGTTCTTCCAGAGGTCCTGAGTTCAATTCCCAGCAAAACCACATGGTGGCTCACAACCATCTATGATGAGGTCTGGCGCCCTCTTCTGTAAAACTGTGTGCATAATAAATAAATAAATCAAAAAAAAAATTAAAAAAAAAAAAAAAAAAAAAAAAAAAAAAAAAAAAAAAAAAAAAAAAAAAAAAAAAGAATTGCTCAATATCATTAGCCATCAGATGAATGCAAATCAAAACAACTCTGAGACACCATTTTACACGGTCCAATTGGCCAAAATAAAAAAAAAAAACACTGATGACACCCTAAGCTAGAAGGAATGTGGACTAAAGGGAACACTCCTCGATTGCTGGTGGGAGTGTAAATTTGTACAGCCACTTTGGAAATCAATATGGCAGTTTCTCAGAGAACTGGGAATCAATTCACCAAATGATCCAGCAATATCACTATTGTGCACATACCCAAAGGATGCACATTTTACCTCAAGGTCATAAGCTCAACTATGTTCATAGCAGCATTATTGGTAATAGCTAGAACCTGGAAACAACCTAGATGCCCCTCAACTGAAAAACTGATTAAAAATTTGTTGTACGTTTACACAATGTAGTGTAAACTCAGCAGTTTAAAAAAAATGATATCTTAAAATTTTTAGTCAAATGAATTGATCTAGAAAATATCATCCTGAGTGAGGTAACATAGACCCAGAAAGATAAACATGGTATGCACTCACTGATAAATGAATTTTAGACATGAAGCAAAGGATAACGAGGCTACAATCTACTACTCCTGAGCAGCTAGGTAGCAAGGAGGACCCTAAAAGAAACATTTATGAATGCCCCTGGGAAAGGAAAATAGGGAAGATCACCTGAGTAAATTGGGATCATATGGGAAAGCTAGCAAGGGGAGGAGGGAAGAGAACATGAGAGAATGGGATGGTTGAGTGGGAGGAGCGACAGAGAGGAAAACAAGGAAATAGAGATCTTGATAGAGGGAGCCATTGAGGGGTTAGAGAGAAACCTGGTGCTAGGGAAACATCCAAGAGCTCACAAGATGACCTTAGCTAAGCATCCAGGCAATAGTGGAGAGGGTGCCTAAACAGGACTTCCTCTATAATCAAATGAATGATCACCCCAATTGCCATTATAAAACCTTCATCCAGCAACTGTTGGAAGCAGATAAAAAGACCTACAGCTAAGCATTGGATTGAGCTCCCAGTCCAGCTAAAGAGAGGGAGGAAAGAGTATTTGAGCAAAGGGATTAAGATCATGAGGAAGAGACCCACAGAAATGGCTGACACATGCTATTAGAAACTCACTAACTCTAAAATAACAGCTGAGGAACCTTCATGGAACAGAATTAAGCCCTCCAAATGTAGATGACAGTCAAATGACATAGGAAGTTTGTGGGGCCTCTTGCAGTAAGACCAGAATTTATTTCTGGTGCAATAACTGGCTTGGAGCCCATCACCTACAGAGGAATACTTAACTCAGCCTTGATACTGGGGGGAGGGGCTTGGTCATACCTCACTTGGATATGCTAGACTGAAGTGACTCACTCTGGGAGTCCTTAAGTTCTCTGAAGAATGGATGGGGTGGATGGGGGCAAAACTGAGAGAGAATTGGGAAGAGGGAGCAGTGTGGAGTAATAGTGGGTATGATTTTAAAAATTTAAATAAATAAATGAAAAGAACCAAGCACTATTTCTGGTAAGAAATGATAGCAGCTTGGAGTATGTTAGTAGCAGAGCTGGAAGACTTGTATATAATTAGGGGGAGATAAATAGGAAGAAAGTAAGGAGAAAACAAGATTTAAGAGTGATTTAAAGGGCAGGGACGATGGTTCAGCCTTTAAAAGTACTGGCTGTTCTTCCAGAGGACCAGGGTTCAACTGCCAGCACTCAGATGCCAGCTTACAACTGTCTGTAACCCTAGTCTCATGGGATCTTCTGATACCCTCTTCTGGTCTCTGTGGTCACTGGGCACACAGGCAGTGCACAGACATACACATAAGCAAAACAAAGGGAAGAATGGCTGTTGTCAAAAGGTTTGGACTGGACTTTCTGGTCTAGCCCAGAGGTTTGGACCCACTCTCAGCCCCACACATAGGCCCATATAATCATACCAACGCTTGTATTATTTTATGCTGATTGGCTTAGGGATCAGACATATAACTTGCTAGCTCTTAAGTCTTAAACTAATCTATCTTTCTTATCCTGTTCAGCCATATGGCTCTGTACCTTTTCTCAGTAGCATTTACTCTGCATCTCCTGGCAGCTCTGGTGACTCTGTGACATCTATCGCTGCTCTGAAATGTTCCTGAGTTTTCTTAGCCTGGTGGCCCTGCCCACACTTCTTGTCTAACTTTGGCCAATCAGCTTTTTAATAAATCCAAAGGTGGGGCAAATATTTACAACATTATCAGCATAATCCCACTACAAATGACTTTGGAAGTTTTATTTTTATCAAGGAATTAGGTGGTTTTACCATTCACAGCACAGACTTGTGACCTTGGGAAAGAAGGATCCTATGCAGATATAAATGTGAAGTACATAAAAGGAATGAGCTCACACAAGGGTCCAACTAACAGTCACCTCTCAAGACTGAGTATCCTAAGGAAGGCCACTCCGGGAAACTGGAAATAGAAATCTATGAATTTAGAAAACCAAAGCAGACATTATTGGTGAGGGAAGGTAGCCTTGTAATCAATCATACATGGCTTCAAAGCTTGGGTTACATCATAGAAGAAAGCAGACTATCTGTGCACACTAAATGCTTAATCTCTCTTTGTAAACAAGAGAATGTTGAGCCAAGAGGAGAAGACAATCTTGATGTAAGCACTGTACTGAAGAGTCCGCTGTTCCCCAACCCTGAGGTATGGGTATGTGTTAGAGTTGTGGTCTCTAACGGCTCTTCATCTCTTCAGTATTGGATCTGTTTTAATTAGTGCTTCTTACTTGCATCCAGCTTTCCAACTAATATGTCCCCAAATGAAGGACACACAGAGCAGAGTATCCGTTACCACTGCAGTTCATGTAACACTGTGCACCTAAAGAAAAGCTTCAGTATGCAAGAACAATGATGAACTAACAACTCCCTGTGGCAGAGAGCCTGGTAAGACATGCATGCAGAGTAGTAGTTTGAAAGAGAATGTCCCTCATGGGATTGGATATTTGTTGTAGAAAGTTTCCCAAGCCCGTTTAGGCCCGGAAGTTTGTAACCTGGTCCGAGGCAGCTTTTGTCCCCCAAAGAAATGAATCAGACACTTACATTAGCTTCATACTGTTTGGCCTATGTCTCAAGCACATTACTAGCTAGCTCTTTCATCTTACATCAACCCATTTCTACTAATCTACCCGCCACGTGGCTCAGCCCATGGCTCACTGTATCTCTTACATGTTCCTCCTACTGGGGTCAGGTGGTGACTGACTAACTCCACCCTTCTCCTACCTGCCTGTCCTCTGATCCTCCACCCAGTTCTATGGTGCTCCACATAGGCCAAACCAGTTACTTTATTTACATCATACAGAGAACATTTTCGCCACAGATATTTGAATACTTGGTCCTCATTGCTGGCACAGTTTTATGGAAGGAAGTTTGTGAAGTACAGACTTGCTTGCTGGAGGAACTATGTCACTGAAAACAGGCTTTGAGAGTAGAAAGTCTTACCTACTTTCAGTTTGTTCTCTCTGTTTTATATTCTTGTTTAAAGATGTGGGCTCTCAGTTTCCTGCTCTGGCCACCATGCCTGCTGATTACTGCCATGCCTCCCTGCCATGCTGAACTCTTACTCCTTTGGAACTGTAAACCCAAATAACATCTATCTCTTCTAAGTTGCTTTAGTCATGGTGTCTTATCACAGCAGCAGGAGAGTAACTAAGACAAGAGGTCTACAAGATTGTTCCATAGTAAGAGAGATTCCTTGTTCTGGGAAAAATGGTCAGACATAATGTGGGATCACAGGTTTTTATAATTTTAGGAGCAACATCTGATTCTTGCCTACATTGCCTAGAAATAAGAAAGCAGTATAAATTATTCTAAGGGAAGGCCAAGCCCAAAGGATAAATGTCACTTCTTTACTGTGAACTAAACATGTATGGCACAATAGGATCTGGAAAGGTTACATAAAAGTCAAAACTTTATTTAATTAAAAACAATATTCCTGATTACCATAAAGTCATGGGTGATAAAGTTCCTGTCAATCAATATACTACTCTGTGCCTCCTTGTCAAGTCGAACTAAAAAAAGCCAGCATGGCTTATTGTTCACAGTGATTCACTCAAAAACCATCATGAAACCTGCCATCTAGGTACACACTGATAAGACTTACCACGGGTTCTCACGAAGCAGTACTCTGCTGAATCTCACAAGGTGTCAATGCCTCTGGACGTTATACAGGCCAGAAGCAAGCCTTCCTGCAAATCAAAATGCATTGAGCTGGTAATCTTTTAAGTACAGCATGGTTAAGAAAGGATTTATAGGAAAATGCTGTATTCTTTGAAGCTGGGAAGTTTTCTCCCAGTATGAGGTCGAGGTGAGGACATATGTCACAAGGGCATTGACATGCCCAGAGAAGGAAGTGGTCTGTGGAAGAGTAGTGGTATCAGAATGTGGTGAACAGATACCACAGGAACTAGGAAGGGCATGAAGAGGGTGCCGTGGTAGTGGGGACACTGTTTATGTGCTAGTCTCTGCTTTAGCAATGACACAGTGACCTGACAAGCTATTGAAATCCATACCACACAGCCTCATGGCAGCACATCAAGACTTGGGTTTGGTCTCATCTCAACTTCCTGTTAGACCTTTCAAGACAAATAGCTTTAGGGTTTTATGTTCAGTTAGTCCCATGTCTTACGTGTATCACTATATTTCTTCCTCCCTTTCTTTCTTCTTTTTTCTTCCTTTGTTTCTTCATATATTTATTTCTTAAGAGATAGGATTTCTCTGTGTAGCTCCAGCTCTCTTGAAACTTGCTTTGTAGACCAGGCTGGCCTCAAAATCAGGGATCCTTCTGTCTCTGCCTCCTGAGTGCTGGAATTAAAGGCATGCACCACTATGCCTGGCTCAGTTCTTCTTACTACAATTTGGAGACTCACTTATATTTCCCTTTAGCTGTAAGAAACAAATCTACCTGGTCTTATGCTTGTTTGTTTGTTTTAAAGAAAAGAAGCCTCAATATGTTTCCCCAGGCTGTTCTCAAATGCTCAAGGGATCCTCCGGCCTCAGGTCCTGAATAGCTAGTACTACAGAAATACACCACTGAACCTGGCTGATGTGTTGTATGCTAATTAGGTGAACTGGAATGATAGTTTACAGCTCCAGCTTTTGTGAGTTGTTTTGTGGCATCTCAGGCTGGTGGATACAGCTGCAAATCTGAAAGTTTTATCTTAAAACCTACCGAGGTGAATAAGCCCAGTGATATTCTCTGTCAGGAAACTAGCAGATCTATCTCTCCAAATAACACCCAAGCCTGGGCAGAGCTGAACCTCCTAGAAAGTTTGCTACTGTTCATGTTGTTAATAGTTTATCACCTTTGTCATTTAAAAAAAAATTCTTGGTAGGTAATTAGCCTGGAGATTTTATTTTGTGTGTGTGGTATCTGAGTAAGGATGTCTATGCATCTCTGCATGTGTGCAGATGCCATGCAAAGGCCAGAGGAGAAGTTCAGGTGTCTTCCTCTGTCTTTTTCCACCTTACTTTTTGACACAAGGCCTCTCAATAATATGAAAGCTTATCATTTCAGAGAGACTGACTGGCCAGACACCTCTATGATCTTCTTTCTCTGCCCCAGACAAGGGCAAATGCTCTTACCCTCTGGGCTCTCTCCCCAGGTCTGCGTTTTAAGGGTTGTGGTGGTTTAACTAAGGAATGTCTTTTATAGGCTCAGGTTTTGAACAATTGATCCTCAGTTTGTGGCCCTGCTTGGGGAGGTACAGCCTGGCTAGAGAAAGTATGTCACTGAGACTGGCTTTGAAAGTTTATAGCCTTGCCCCACTTCCATTTCTGGATTGCCTTCAGGTTTGCACTTGAGATGGGTTTCTCATCTTTGGGCGTTGGCTGCCTGATCTCATGCCTTCCAGGCCATGATGGACTCTTCCTCAGAAGCATAAGCCAAAATAAATTCATATTGGTTTTGTTTTGCTTTGGGTTTTTTGTTTGTATGTTTATTTTGATTTTTATCAGCACAACAAAAAAGTAACTATGAGCCCAGACTAGTCTCAAACTTATGAGTCTCTTGCCTATACCTTTTCAGCAGGTTCTTAGCCACAAACTCCTGGTTGTTGATTTTGGAGTTTTCCAGGCATGGATGGAGAAAAGCAGTTGTAATTTCTGTTTCAACATGAGACAGTTTTCCCATAAATCAAGGAAGCATTTTATGCCTGGCCTGTAGATCTAGAGAACCACTTGCTCCATATCCCCTAACTCCCCACCACACCCCCACTCCTATTACATCAAAAGCCTGGGAAGCATCACCAGTCTCTCATTCTAGGAACCTTCAACAAAATATCAGCAAAAGTTGGTGACATTCTCATGCACTCAGAAAGGAAAAATATGAGTAGGTGGTCTCTAGGCTGCAGCAGCCAAAACAAATCTGCTCTACCTGTGCATGTGTAAGTGAGTTCTCTAAAGAGAACTGTCACATGCTCGTTATTGCAAAATAAATGCCTTTTGGCTGCTTTTTTGCTCCTGATTAAGAAGAAAGCAAAACTGTAACTCAATTCTTAAACAAATTCTAAATGGTATCATCATTGTTAATGCCTTTTTATTTATTTATTTATTTTACAATTTAGTTCATCACTGCAGGCAAATCAATTTCTCATTCATAAATTCTCTGATTGTCAAAACAATGTACATGATCATTTATCATAATGTAATGTATCTTAGAGAGCAATCATAACATAAAGAAGACTCTCAAATAGAGGACAGCCTATTTTGATATATTTTAAAGGCAAACCTTGGTTGGCTAGTCACTAATTTGTTGCTATGAGCAACATGATATTTTATTTTGGAAACCTTCAGGATTTTATTTACTCTGCAATGTTTCATGTAAACGTCTAAGCTGCTTCTCATTTCTCTCTCTTTCTCTCTCTATCTGTCTTCCCTCTTTGATACTTGTTTTCCTTAGGACAGTTTAAGCCTTTTTAATCTATTTTTTTATTTTGAATTTTTAAATAACTCATAATATTCACAAATCATATTAGAGCACATAAATTATAATTTAACAGTGGAATGCCTTGTGATGAATGTGACATGCACTCTGGCCGACTTACCGTGAGAGGATGCAGTTACTGGTTGAGTTTTAGATTGAAAGGTTATTGTAGCAATACTCAACAAAGTGGGTAGCTTAACCTCATAGAACGGTATTGGTTCTAGAACTGGGATGTGCAAAATCAAGATGATAGCAAGGTGCTCTTCAAAGACCCTAGGGAGGGATTTTTAACTACTTCCTCCAGATTCTGTTTCCTAAAAGTCCTTGGCCTTCCGAAGTTTGCTATCTCCTCCAAGATCTGCCTCCTTTCATACAACCTTCTCCCTGCATGCCCAGGAGACACTTCTCTCCGTATGGGCTCCAGGCATATTAATCCAATATTATATTTTCTAAAAGATAATTTTTAATTTAATGTTATGTGCATTGGTGTGAGAGTGTCAGATCCTCCGGAACAGGAGTTATAGATAGTTGTGAACTGCCATGTGGTTGCTGGAAATTGAACCTGGGTCTTCTGAAAGAGCAGCTAGTGCTCTTAACCAATAAGCTATCTGTCCAACCCTAATCCAATATTATCTTAAATTAATATGTATCATCTGTGAAGGTATTGGTCCTGAACGAATCTTTCTCTTTAGTACCAAGAGTGGCATTGAGCATAGAATCAGTCAGTCCCAGAGCACAGATTCAGGCTGTGCTGTTCAGCACATGAGGACAACATAGTGCCAGCCTGTTTATCACTGGGCCAAGTTCTACAACCTGGCATCCTATCGGTCAACTTTGGAAGGCTGTGTCCTTCTGTTACACTATTGCAGGAGACCCCAGCAGGGAAAAGGGCATTTTCCATCCCCAAAGGAGCCAGTTATAAGAGAAAAATGGAGTCAGTGCTGCCAAAAATAAAAGAATTCTACATTTCTATTTTTATGATTTACAAATCATGTGTGACTACCTTCCCCCCAAAAAAAGAAGAATCAAGGGCATTCATCACAGTTTGTATGTATACTAGTCAAAGCTACCTACTGGAGGGCATGGTAAACCATTCCTTTAATCCCAGCACTTAGGGGCAGAAACAGCCAGACCTCTCTGAGTTTGAGACCAATCTGATCTACAGAGCTAGTTCAAAGATAATCAAGGCTACTCAGAGAGGCCCTGTCTCAAAAACAAAACAAACAAACAAAAACAAAAAGCTGATACATGAATTCTAAAATTTATATAAAAATGCAAAGGATCAAGAATATTCAAAACAATGTTGAAAATAAAAATGAAAAGACTAATCCATGTGATTTAAAGACAGCATAAAACTCCAGCAGTCAAGACAGTGTTCTGATTATCAGTGAAAAGCCAAACTGACTTTTGACAAATACTGAAGTAAATTCAAGACAGAAAATATGGTGTCAGAATAATATATATTAGAAGAGCGATCCCTACCCCCTCACACACACACCTTATGTAAAAGCTAACTCCAAATGAGTGAGATTTAAACATGAAAGATGAATCACATAATGTCTTTTTAAGTCAAATGAAAACCGTTTGATCTTAGGAAAGATGTCTTCAATACCAAACAAAAAGCATATGTCCTAAGATGATAAATTGGACATCATCAAAATTTAAACTTCCTGTTCCTTGAAAGACACATTAAGAAAATGAAAAAGTAAATCACAGTCTAAGAAAAAAATGTGGCAAACATATCTGACGAAGACTTATGTGCAGGAATTATTTTAAAATTTTTATAATTCAATTATAAGAGAAGACAAGATATATAATCTTAGAAACCAAGCAAAAGGTGTGGCTACTACACAGAAGGCAAATTGTGTGAAACATTATCAGTTAGGAGGAATATGCAAATTAAAACCCACCATTAACATCAATAAAAATATAAAAGTCTGATAATATAAAGGTTTGGTTTGAATACAGAAAAAAAGAGAATTCTTATAGATTGTAAGAATTAAATCATGTAACCAATTTGATATAGTTTAGCAACTTCTTAAAGTATTAAATATACTTTTATTCTATTACTCAGAAATTCCACCTTTGGGTATTTATCTAAGAGAGCGAAAACCTATGTCACACACCTTGTGATGAGTATATAAAGAAATTTTAATAGCAAAAACCTGTGAACAGTCCAAATGTTTGACAGCAGATGAATAGAGAAACATTGTGATACCAGGCAGTAGGGGCGCACACCTTCTAATCCCAGCACTTGAGAGTCAGAGCCAGGTGAATCTCTGTAAGTTCTAGGCCAGCCTGGTTTACAGAGTTCCAGAACAACCAGGACTACACAGAGAACCTGTCTTGGAAACAGGGAGAGGAGGAGGTAAAAAGAAAATTGTGATATATCCATTAAATAGAATACCATTTAGTAATATAAAAAAATAAACTGTTGGAACATGCAACATGGCAGGTAAATTTGGTAGTGAAATGTTTAGTGAAAATCCCAAAGGATACCCAATGTATACAAAGTACTAAAAAGGTCTACCTAGTCTTTGAGAAAAGAATCCTATCAATGGTTACCTGAGCTTTACTGGAGTAGGGGAACTGGCTAGAAAAGGGTATAGGAACATGATGAAAATACTTTGTTTTGATTATACTGATGTTATATAAAATATAGATAGATAAATAGATTATGATTAACTGAACAACACTTTTAAAATGAATTCATTTTAGTGTAAAAAAATGAATTCATTTTAGTCATGTGTAAATGACACAAAATAAATCTATTTTAAGTGTTGTTGAATTAATTAGAATCAATATAGTATGTAATCATTCTCTGTAATTAATTGTGTGTAAAGACATTTCCTTTAAGTTGATGCTTTCAGGGGCTTGAGAGATGTCTCAGCAGTTAAGAGCACTGACTGTTCTTCTGGAGGACCTGAGTTTGATTCCCAGCATCCACGTGACAGCTAACAACTGTCTGTAATTCCAAGATCTGACATGCAGGCAAAACACCAATTCATATAAAATAAAAAATAATAAAAATTCTAAAAAAAAAAGTTGATGCTTTCAGAACACTGTATTAATTCATGAAGGTAACCCCAAGCAAGGAAAAGTCATTGTTCCCGCAGCTTCTTGGGAGGCCTATCTCTTAGGCCAGGGTATTGCTGGCCAATGTGACCTCTGCATTTGATGTATTTTTATGAAAGACTTTTAACAATATCACTTCTGTATTCTACTTAGCTCAGAAGTAAAATCACTGAGAGAGAGAGAAAGAGAGAGAGAATTTAAGGAAGCTACCCAGATACTTGCCCAGTTCAAACTTCATGCATCCTAGTGAACTTCTGGACAGTTAGCATCTCCTTTCTGCAGCCATGGAGCTTCACTGGGGGCTTTCCACTTTCAATGTTAATTACATTTTTACTCACTCATTTACCACACAGAAAGAAAGCAAAAACCAAACAAACAAAAAAGGGGGGGAAAGAAAAATAAAAACCTTTTTATTTTTAAATAAAAAAAATAAAAAATAAATTTTTTTTTTTTCTGGACTTGAAGCCAGAAAAAAAAATCGGTTTTTTATTCTTTCACTTCCATGACTCTTGGGGCTTCTACCCACAATCCACCCTTTCTCATCTAGGAAACAGTGTGTGCCTCTCACATGAGGACATCAGCCTATGTAAACCAGTGTAAGTAAAGGTATGCTATAGAATTTAGAAAGGAGACCAAGAGAGAGTTATTTGAAATCTTTAATGCAAATGCTGTATAGAAACTTTAGGTAATTTAACAGATTCCAGTGGACTTTGTACAGTGCCCTTAAATGCATTAAAGACTGTACTCAGCAGGGAGATTTAAAGTGTGTTATGTCCAAGGGGTCACTACACTAAAGTAGCACAAACTAGGTTCCTTAAAGCAACAGAAATATTGTCTATCAGTTCTGAAAGGAGGGGGGGCCCTGGCCCCCCTAAAAATTTCAGGAAATACTTTTTCTCCTGAACCCTGGTGGCTGCAGTTTTTGGATTTCCTTGACTTTGAAAGGGCCTCCCTGTCACCTCTGCCTTTGTTCTTGTGACCTCCCCCTGCCTGACTCCAGCTTCACCTGGCCATCGCCTCTTAAGGACATCACTCACACAGAATCAGGGCCTATCCTCTTCCATTGTGACCTCATCTCAACTAATTATATCTGCAATGGCTCTTTCCAAATAAGGTGATGTCTGGGGCAGTGGGAATGAGGACATCCGTCTATCTTTTCAAAGGAGCTGGTGATGCAATTGAAACTGTCACAGAGGTAAATGCTGTTGGACCCACCCTTTTATTTTGCAGGACAACAGAATTCAAGTCCACCCCTTGTTGGAAAGAAGTAGAATTATGAATTGGTGTCTCCATTGGTCTAGTCAGCCATTCTTCTACCCAATGATTTACAGAATACCTAAGTGTTCCAGCCTTGAGCTGGACAATGAGGGTCCGAAGATGAATTGTTAAAAACCAACTGTTGCAGATCTTGGCCTCATAAAAGGAAGCAACAAGTACAAAAACCACCCCCTGGCTATCATAGAAATGTCCCTAAAGTTCAAAGGTGCCAGAGAGAAGAAAGCAACAGATGCGCAGCTGTTTCTGGAGGTAGCAGTGACGTTTCAGTGGAGGCCTCCAGGAGGGGCATTGTCTCTCTAGAAAAGACAGGGTCAATAGTTAGGAGTACTTTTATCCAAGTGAGGAGCATGACATGCCTGGAGACTGGAAGTATGAGATACATTTACGGAGCTGAGGAAGGACTTGAATAGCAGGCCAAAGTTACCAGGTGGTAGGTTAAATAGGCTTATTAGGGGAAGTAGGGGGAAAGCCCAGAAGATAATCTGGAGCAGATAGTGAATACATAATCTTGTAATATGGCTGAGTGTTAGATGTTAGCCTGTGCCAAATATAAAGTCATTCAAAAGTTTGGGGTCTTTTAGCCAATAAATAATAATATATGTACTGGTAAACTGGAAAGTAGTATATTCATAGGTATGGAATTTATTCAAAGGAAAGTCTACAGGGAACATCAATTAAGTGTCCTCCTCAGATTAGGGTAACTTGATGAAACAGGAGAACAAGTGGCCGCAGGCAGCATCTAAGAGCGAGAGCATGTAGAAAGCAGAACTGGGGAAAAAGAGAATTCTGAATTACTTTACAGCATGAAGTATACAGGGGCCAGAAAATGCCATTTAAAGACTTGGAGTCTTCATTTATGCTCCTCTATAGTGGAAAAATAGGTTTCAGTATGCTTTACAGGAATAGAGACTTAATAATGAGCTGAAAATGAAATAAATGATAAAATGGTGGTCAAGAATAACTAGATGGTAGGAATTCAGCAGAGACTCAAAATGAAGCTGTGTGCTTTACCACCACATGATATGACACATATTTGGCTGGAAGACCCCACACACACAACTTTTCATTTTTTATTTAAGTTGTGCACGTGTTTACATGAGAAAGGTGTGCATGTGTGTGTGTGGACAAGGCTGCACGCTCTTGTGCACATGTGCAGAGAGGGCAGGAGACCATGACGGATGTCTTCCTTTATTACTCTGCCTTATTCTCTTGAGACAGGGTCTTTCTCTGAACCTTCAGTTTGACACTCGACTCCAATCTTCTGAGGCTTCAAGCAGTCTGGTGCCTCCACACCCACCAACCCTCAGCCCTAAGGTCACAGGCACAACTGCCACCTCTGGTTTGTTATGTGAGTCCTGGGGATCATATTGCAGGTCCTCTCAATTGGGCAACAAGCATTTTTATCCACTGACACATCCTTCCCAGGCTTTGAAATGTCTTTTCTTAATTGACATTTTTAAAGTTAGTGTACAGAACCAGGTAGTGGTGGCATATGCCTTCAATCTCAGCACTCCAGAGGCAGAGGTGGCAGAGTTTGAGGCCAGTCTGATTTACAGAGCAGGTTCTAGGACAATTAAGGCTACACAGAGAAACCTAATCTCAAAAAAAAAAAACTGAAATAAATAAATTCATAGATGAGTTAGTATGTATACAGAATAATGGATTTAATTATGATTAAAATTCATGTATCTTTTGTACTTTGCTCATTTTTACACATCCCCACGGCCTCTCACCTCCACCACCTGTCCACTCTTGCTGGTCCTTTTCTTTCCCAAAGCAGCCCCCCACCAGCTTCTGAATATATCTGGATAGAATAGAAGACATTCAATATTTGTATTTGTTTTACTCAGAGACTTTAATTGGTCAGAACAAAATAAAAACTCATCCCTGTACAGGAGTTATTGTCTGTAAAGGGTTAAACTAAGACAGCTTTCCCTGACCCTTAATGGGAAGCAATTCTTCTGAGAAGAGAAGTGATGTTTGATATACATCGAGCTAGGGAGCCCTGGGACACATGTGGACATGGAAATGGGTGTCCAGGAGTCCAGACTGGCTGGGTGTGGCTGGGTGCAGCCGTCCAGACTCTGAAATCATTTCTCTCCCATGTATATGTTTTTCAAAAATCTTCATGGTTACTTTGACCCCACCACAAGTATTTTATTAGCAGTGGACAGCACATTTCTATTAAAAAGTAAGAAAAGTGAAGACTATGTACAATATACCCAAATTATAAGTTAAATCCCACTTTTCCAAAGCAATTCCAATTAAGTGTAAAGCCTCATTTACAGGGGAAATTGGACCTGGAGGTCAGAGTGGCAGACCTCATGACTCCACGCCCACAGTGAAAGCTACCTGGGTCCCCACACAGTTGAACCCATGAGTCTGTTCTTTACTATGAAGGTGGAGGTTTGCTGGGTTCAGTTCTGAACTCATGGTTTCTAGAAGAAAAAGAACGAATGAGACAAAATTCAGCCACGTTAGAAACTTCAATCAGTCAATAATGCTCATCATATCCATGTATTCTTTCATGAAAAGTAAGATGAAATTTTGGGTTTTCCCTGTTGCTGACTGAGAGAAAGAACACATACGCAGTAATTGAAAGGCTGGAGTGGTTCCATCCTGTTCTGACTTTTAGCTGTCAGCCTCACACTGATCAGTGTGTGGACGTGGATGGCCCATAGGCATTTAAGAGACATTCAAGGGAATTTATTAGCCATTATTTCACTTCTAAAACACATCGTGATGGAATCTGTCTAAAATTACTAGAGGCCACCACATCCAATTCTTTATCAGTTTCATATTCATGCTCTTTGGAACTACCTAGTTCAGAGCAGAGTCAGGAACAGGGTCCCTAAGAGTCCTCTGGCAGCTCTAGATCTTTTGACGATAAAGTAGCTCTTCATGGGACTGGAGAAATGACTCAGCAGTTAAGAGCTATCTTCCAGAGGATTTAGGTTCAACTCCCAGCACCTACATGGCAGCTCACAACTGTCTGTAACTCCAAGATTTGACAGACATACATTCAGGCAAAACACAAATGCACATGGAAAAAATTAGTGTAGTTTTTCATATTATTCTATAATTTTTCTCAGCCTCATGATATGGTGCTCTGAAATATGTATGACTTTGTTTACCCTGGTTTTGCATTTTGTAATTAAAACACATTCAAGCAATCTTCATTTACCAATCTTTAGGCTGTAGTAATGCATGTTTTCAATATTCCCATCATGAACATTAATATGTAATGTAGCTATATCAATAATGGTGTTAACAAAATGTATAAGATAATGTTGGTCTCATTGGCCTCTGGGCTTATTCTACCACTTCCTCTGCAAAACAAAAATATTTAATTAGCAAATAGACACCACAGTATGGAAAATCCATTTCCAAGGACAGCAGTGCAAATGCCATACCTTGCTTTCAGATTCAGTAGATTTTTATCTTGAGTATAATAGCTCCAAAGATTAACCAGCCATTTGCTTTGTAAGCTTGAACACACAGCTCACAGTGGAACAGAAATCAGCGTTTGGAGTTCCTGCATAAAGTGCTATTCAGGGTAGCTCCACAGTCATTAAAACACAGAGTTAGTTTTGTGAATGGCATCAGTGAGCAATCTTTCCAATGTAAAGAAAGCAGTAGGGATAAACTTTAAGTCAAAGGCAAGTTCTTCTGGTCCCTCATCCACAATGTTTATCCCAGTGGGATATGATACAGTCTGTGCAATTGCTATGCTCCATGATAATTATAAAGAGCAATAACATGTGGTATGAATAGAACGTGTAACAAAGACCAGTGGTAGATGGTAAAATAAACCACTGGTTATGTCAAAACTAATAACTTATTTACTCAGGCAGAGCCAATGAGTTAAGCGGTCAGATGAGCCCCGTGTTTAAGCCTCACTAATAGTACACATGGCTTTTCTGGTTCATCATTTTCAACAGTTCCTTCAGAACCATTTTAAGGATTATGTGCAATTGACTAGGTTTCATTAATGGCTTATGTGAGAACATATGTTCATATCTTGGAAGGAGGGTCTAAGACAGTCATGTGAGCAACTATAATTTGCCTATTTGCAGTTTCCAGGAATAGGTAGGGTATTCTAAAAACCTCTTTTTCATAAACAGCATTCACTACCCAATAAAATAGCATCCTTCTTTTGAGGAAATGGAAGCAGCTGTGCAATGTGACACCTGAGGCATCTTTAAAACGTTAAGGATCGCAGTGTGCTTTGAGGAGCCGGCATCTCATACATTTCCTCATTTTACTTTGATCTTGTATGCAGATCTTTTCTTCCTATTGGAACCTTTACATTTTTATTTATAAATACACAAGGGGATCCATTTCAGACATATGCAGCCACTAAATTATGTTCAGTAGTTGAAACAGTCCGCGCTCATGTCACGAACTGAGCATCCTCCTTGATTAGTATGCTATTTATTGCCACCAGCTGCACTACTTAGCTAGGAAAGTTCTTGACACTCACGATTGCTTTTCAGCCCCACTGCATCCGGCTGCTCACAGGGGCTTCTATTTCCAAATGAAGCCACCCCTCTCAAACTCTTCTGCTCCGCAGATTCTTCCTGTCACTGTGACGGTGTAGCGTGATGGGGGAGGGGTGGCATCCCCTCGTGTTCTATGATCTCCTCCTTGGGGCTGTAAATCTCCATGGCTTTGAGATGTGCTGTCAAATGCTTTCGGGGAATCCACCCAACATACAGTAATAGATTTTTGAAAATTAAGATGTGAATTTAGCTTGTGATCAAAAGATTTTTTAGAGTCACCACGTATATCTCAGAAAAGAAGCATAGCATACTTGAGCAGTAGGCACTGGGCTCTATTTTATTACATTGTATAGCAGGGAAAACTAGACAAAGGTAATTACTCTTCTGTTAAAGGCTATTATTACATGTGCATGAACAGTTAAGCTGGCTGTTATTTTCTCTGCTGCCTGTGCCAATGGCATCCAGACCATCCAAGCAGGAAAGGTATAGAAATAGGGGTCTCAGCTCATTTCCCATTGCACAGTAAGTCCACTTTGAAAGGTAATCTTCCAAACCACAAATGTGTGCACCAACACACCAGCAAGTTCCATTAGCTGTTGACACGATCCGTGTCTGTATCTTGTGTATGCCAGTATGAACGTTGGCTCCTGGGTGCTTTTTTTTTTTTTTTTTTTTTAATACTTCCACACATAATTGGGCTCCTAGAGCCCATGGAGTGAACAGCCACAGTCAGTGACAGGAGGAGACATCTCTCCATTAACATGGAAACAGAATTTCCTTACTGTCTTCCTGAAAAGAAGTTTCCTTCTAAGTCAAGGTTGAGGCTTTGTGTAGCCTGAGGAGGGCAAGGTTATGTGGAAGATACCTTAACCCGTGGTCTGGGAGAGCTCTCCGGAAGTGGTGTCAGGCCCTCTAGCCTTCAAAAGCAGCAAATTTCTTCCCTTGACTAAACAAGAGGACAAGCAGAAAATTGATTTCTAGACATTTCCATGGAGATAAAAATGGGAAATTAGAGCTTCAATGCTCCTTGTCCAATCAGAATCTCCGACAAAGACAGACGTGGAGCATTCTGTGCAGCCCAACAATGCAGCTGCTAAGCCCTTGAGATGAAGTCATTGTGTCCCTCCCTAGACTGCACTTCTAATTCAAGTGGGGACTGAGTTTAAACAGCACATCTAGTTTGGACCTGTGGACAGTGACTTTCATCTGGGCTTCACTGGCCACTCAGCAGACAATCGGTGTTATCTGTATCATGGCCGGGCAGAAACCAAAGGATAATGCTGTCACATCTGATTTCCCTGGTGTCACCTACTAGCTGGGAAGAGCCGACAGGGATACCTAGTGCTAGCTTTACATTGTGTTGTTTACATTTTTTTATTTTAAAATATATTTGTGTGTGTGTGTGTGTGTGTGTGTGTGTGTGTATGTGTGTGTGTGTGACATGTATAATGGTGCCCATGGAGATCAGAAGAGAGTTCTGGAACTAGAGCTACAGAGGGTTGTGAGTTTCCTGATATGAATGCAGGAACCAAACAGGCTCTCTGCAAGAGCATCAAGCTCTAAAACACTTAACCATCTCTCCATTCCAATGGTTTCCTTTTGAAGTAACAATGGACATCTGACTAAGTAGGAATAATAGGCTAACACAAACTGAATACTGTGTATAAGAAAAGGAAAATGTTGAACCAGGACGCTTAGGTGCCCACGCTCAGAGGTACTCACAGACCCTTACTGCTCCTCATGCACTCTGTGAAGAACACAGGATATAAGGCAGATGAAGGTACTATGCACAAGGACATCATCACTTGCCTACAACCTACCAGCAGATACCTCTGGTAGTCACTACTGTGGTAGCTGGCATTTACTGCCAACTTGGCAGAATTTAGAATCAACCAAGAGATGATAATCTGGGCATGCATGTCTAGGGGAATGTGTATCTTGATTTGAGGTGGGAAGTCCTGTCTGCTGTGGTTTGAGGCTTAGAAAGCCTGTCCACTGTGGGTAGCACCATCCCCTGGCTGTGATTCTGAACTCCATAAATGGAGAAAGTGAGCTGAGCCAAAGCATGCATTCATCATTTCTGTTTCCTGATTGTAAATGACACATGACCAACTGCTTTAGGCTCTTAATGCCTTGACGTCCTTCCCTGACGTGATAGACTATGAGCAAAATAAACCTTTCCTCTCTTAGGAGGAGGAGGAAAGAGGAAGGAAGAGACTGCATGCTGCTGCATACTTGTGAGTGACAAGGTCACACAGGAGTCACCAAAAATTGAACATTTTGCTCATTTTCACCAGCAAGCAATGTAGAAAAGGAGGGAATGGAATGTTGGTGAAATTACTTATTTCTACTAAGATGCAGATAATTTTAAATCAAAAGCATTCATGGCAGGAGATTTGGTAAAGTACCTGCATGAGTATATGTGTTCTTTATTAAGATTGAAAATAGGTAAATATTGTAATAAAGAATAAGGATGAAAAATGTTTTAGAGATTATTGGGAGAAGCCAGTACACTAGTAGTGGTATGGAACTGCAGAGGTGGAGAGCCTGATGGGCAGAACACAAGCAATGTGGCTGATACCCTCTGACAAAGCACTTTTAAAACTGAGTATGGTATGGCTGAGTCACACCTGTTTAGTGAACATCAGTTAAGGATATTAGCAATAAGCATTTTTGGTAGAAAAAATATGCAAGTATAAATATGTTCAAGGAGATGGGGAGATGCTCAGTGGTTAGCAGCATGTACTTCTCTAAGACCAAGTGGTTCATAGCTGCCAGTAACTCCAGCTGGGTGGGGGAAGGAGGGATCTGATACCCTTTGGACTCCATAGGCTTCTGCACTCACACACCTGCACATCCACATGTTCACATATCCCCCCCACACACACATAATTTAAAATAAAATAAATTATTTTTTAAAAATATGTTCAAATAAAGGGGGTGGCAGTGGCTTGAATTCCATTCTTTGATATCCACCTCATACGTACTTCATAAGGGCCTCCCAAAGGCCAGCCACTAAACTAGCTGCTGAACAACTTTAAATTCTCCATTTCTAATATATTCTCCTTAACTGTAATTGTCATCTACAACAGCATTTTGAGACACCTATTAAACCAATTACAGGACAATCTACCCTCATTGGCTGTCATGAGTTGGACACTTTTCACTGGGGTCTACACAATACAATTTGTTTTAGCGTTTCTTAACTAACTTTGAGATATTGTAGTTTTTTCCCCAGAAACATTATAAAAATCCTTCCCTCTGAAATTTTCAGCTGAGTTTGGTTTAGCAATTAGAATAACAAATTTGAAATTACCTAACAGTTGTGAGTTCTCCTATTTTTATCAAAGAAAAAGTTATTGAATGGCTAAATTTAATGTTCAATTCCAGAAAAATAAATCTTTTGAGTAAATCAATTAATTGATACCCCAATGTCCTGCCAGGATTTCTCTATTCATTATATTAGATCAGCACAAACATCACTGGATCGGTGTAGTAATTACCATTCATCTCAAATGAACCCAAGAGAATGGAATAGCTCAATTCACAAGATTTTATCTTGGTTGCAGGAAAGGAAAATGAGCACTTTTAGCAGTTATCCTAAACAGAATTATGCAGAATAATTACATGGAACTGAGTCTGCGTACAACCCAGACCTGGACCATCTCAGCTGCGAGTCTGACTTTGCTACTTAGTACTATGTGGCCTTAAGAACATTCCTACTTTACAATGCTTTATTGTAAAGTGAAAAGAACAGTTTACCATATAGAACTGTCCTGAGAAAGAAAGGTGTTTATCGTGTTAAGCACTCAACAAATATTAGCTGTTTTTGATGTGTCTGTGTGTCTGTGTGAGTGTATGTGTGTGTGTGTGAGTGTGTGTGTGTGTGTGAGAGAGGGAGAGAGAGAGAGAGAGATGAACACAGACACATATATTTATGTATGTATGAGAGACTGTTGATTTCTTTTGTATAGTCACACAGAGAGCACAGTTTTCACTTCTGTCATGGCTTGCCGCACTACCTGACTCTCATGGTTAGACGGATCTCTTCTTTCTAAACATTACCCTTGCCTTACCTTTCATTGCTTATAAAGACCAAACACTCACCCCCTCCTTGCTCAGCACACTCCTCAAATCCCTCTCCCCACAGAACCTGCCTTGTGTAAGTAAGATGATAAATCTCTCTCCCCTTCATTTTCAATGAGCTACTTATACAACACAAACAACTGAGCACACCAAAGCTTGTAAGTCAATGTTTACATTACATCTCGGCCAATGTTTTGTGCAATGTGCACAGTTGAAAATGTAGGCTTCCTGCCAGGCAGGAGCTTTGCCTGTGTGATTTGTTCTCTAGATACATTCATGACCATAGTTGGGGTGGGAAAAGAAGCAGTTTCTTTAGAATATTTTGTGCTGTGTAACATCCAAAAGGTGAAGGCTAGGGGTGAAGAAAGGAAGAGGGGAATCCCTGAGGAAGAGAACAGCATCATGGGAGATGTTTCCTTTAATCAGAAGGAACAGGTCTCAGACAAGTCCTGAGTGTTGTATATGCAAATATGGCTTTCTCTTGGTGAAAGGGGCCTTTACTCTGCCTGCCCAGTTCTCCTTAAGGGGAACAAAGCTAATAATTATTGGAGTGATTTTCCTCTTCCTTGGGAGATTAAATAAAAATAAAATGAGCTTCACAAATTACATTTACTTGTTTGAAATGATTGAAAATGAGATGAGTTGAATGTTTGTCTTTTTCTATATTTTCTCATAAAGAGAAGAATCAACGTGTCCACAGGTTGACAAGCATCTCACAAAGGTGATCCCTGAGTCACACTCACCTCTGTGGTTTTCTGGGAACTGGATTCTCATCAAAGTCATGAAGCACAGAAAGGAAAAGAACTGAAAAATAACAGAGCAAGGACAAGGAGGTTAAAGGAGGACTGAGCACAGGTTGGGCTGAAAGAGAAGAAGAAGGTAAATTGCCTCCTTCATGGGAGGTTCTCATTCCTTTGATAGCAAGAAAGGCACTTCACAGTGAACCCACTTAAAATGAAACCATAGTCTGACAGCAGAAAGTTCAAAGGGATTCTATTAGAATTATTTTAGAAAGTAAAATTAAAGTTATGAAAGCAAAAGCACTTATTTTATAAGAAATTACGTAGATTTTAGATTCAATACAAGTCTTTCTGGATTCTGAAAGAGGAAACCCATCATCACTTTTGGGGTGCCGTAATTTTCCCAACAAAACTATTAGGTTGCAAATGTACCCAGTTTCTTCATATTTTACTTCAGTAGCTTAGCTCTGTCATTTGGAAACTATTTGCAGTGTTTTTCAGTTGGTGTTTTCAGAGTCCCACCAAGTCTTTGACACTTGTATTCTCTATTTAGCTCCCTTCCCTGACTCCTCAGTTTCACTCCTCTGTTTATTATCCCTGTGTGGAGAATAATGAGTAACATATGAATTGTATGGTACATCAACACATTTTTGAGGATCCATACATCATTTCTTTTTGCAGTGAGCCTATATTACATTACTGTCAACTTTTAAGCAGTATTGGATCGCCATTGAGAGATGCACAGAATTTGGCATGATGAGCTAGCTGAGTTGAGGTGTCTCTATCTCAGGAAAGACAGGGTTAATTGTGGGTTTAATTTTTTGTTTTTGTTTTTCTGTATTGGGTATTTCCAGGTCATGGCCATTTTCCCTCAGATTGTCTCATACCTTTACAACTTGGATACAACCAATTGGCTAATAAGGTCCTTATGCATAAAAGAGATGCTTCAAAATGAATCCAGATATTTTTTTCTTCCACTCTAGGATTGGTTGCTGGCTATCTTGAGAAGCAAGAATCTCAAGTAAAATCCAAAGTGAGTCCTATTAGATTCTACCAAAACAAATGTTTCTGTAAGAAAAAAAGTTATTGTATGGGGAATTATCTACTACATATTCAAAAATTAATTTTTAACAAGGCATGACTCTGAAAGCTAAAGGGATTGAATTTATGTTATGATCTAGGGTACAAAAGTCATGAATTACCAGTTACAGATGGCTGGGTATAAAAGTAAATGCTGGTGCCTGGAGGAATATATGGTCTGAAACCAACCATATATGGCTCTTTTCCCCTAGTAAATATTATAGTATATCAGTTAACTGCAGAGCAATGAGAAGCTCACACACACCATGAAAGCCATATCAGAAAGTACTCACAGAAAGTATGTACACAGCAGGAAGCTGCCATCCTTCCACAGTGTCTGCTGGGTATCAGGAGATGTTCTGGCCTGTGTTTCCTACCTGCCTAATGGAACAAACCTCCAGAAAAGGAACAGAAGAAGAAAAACACATGGGATGTTCTTCTCTTCAACTGAACTCTTCTGACTTTCAAACTATGAAATCCACATAGTCTAATATAGATGTTTGAATGATGAAGGTAAATAATTAAAATGCTCCCGTCTGCTGCATAGATGCATGGGAAATAGAGCATTTTTAAGGACATTTATGTCAATTAACATTACAATGAAATATCGACTATAACTAAATGTTTTCAGGTTAAGTGAAAGATGTCAAGTAGAATTTGCAAAAATAACTTCTGCTACTTAAAACAATTCCACTAAGGAAGACAAAAAGGAAGGAAGGGAGGGAGGAAAGAAGGAAGTAAAGAAAAATGAAAAACAAGAAATGGTGTCCCTTACTTGTAACCCCAGCACTTTTGGAGACTATATCAGGGGTATTTTAAGTTCAAGGCCAGCCTGAACTAAGTAACAAGACCCTGTATTATGAATAGGTAGGTAGATGATAGATAGATATCCAGATGAATGAATGGATAATGGATAAATGAATGAATGAGTGAGTAAATGCAAATGGACACACTATATCTGTAACTTTACAATTCAAAAAGAACATATGAAGCATTTTCTAGGCCACTAAGCACAGACTCTGAGGGAACATTTCCAGCCTCGTTGTTTCCATCCCTCTTTATCTATGAAGCAAAGAGAAGCTCCCTTTCCAAAGCCAGGATTGCCATATCCCTTTCCATTGGAGAATCTTGACTCAAGTTTTTAGGCACAAAACCTGAAACATGTGGCAATATGGTCAATTTGTGTAATCAGCCAATGCAGCAACCAGTCAAGGCTGAAGGGAAATCATCATGGGAAGCTTATTATGCCCAATTTAAAATAACAAGCCAAATGAACCATCGGACTGAGGAGCAGAAAGCATCATTTCTTGCTGCCAGTCTAAAGGAAACTGCTCTCCCTGTGCTAAGCAACTGTCAGAAAAAGACAGAAAGAGCAACCTAGTTAGCACGTTAACTTGACTTTTTATAGTTAGACACAAAACATGATTTGGAGTAAAATGAAAGCATTCTATTAGTGAAATGTGGTTAGTCTTATGCTGGATCTGCTTCCATGTCCTGAGGACCAAACCCATATCTAAATTCCATTCCCTAAAGCATTTGTAAGTCATCAACTAGAAATGAAGATATTCCTTTAGAATACTGTATAAACCTTAAAGGCTTGTTATTTCACGAAATAGTCTTCCTGATAAACCTTGAAAAGATATAGTGCTTAACATAATACAATTACATAGGATGTCCTCAGATATTCAGCAAAATACAGACCACCTGAATGTGAGGCACTAGCTATGGCCAGAAAAAGAACCATGTGAAATGGCTAGAGAAAGGCAACAGGTGCTCACACTCAGGCAGGAATCACAGTCACTCCTACAGGAACAGTAATATGGGAAAGCACAGATAGACATGAAGATTACCCAGGGACATGCTTCACTGGCCCTAAGCTAAAGATTGCTTTATTTTCATCAAAGATACCTTAAAAGCAAGACCTAACTAAAACAACCTTGAGAAAGAAACATTGTCTCAAAACACTGCCATAACTACAGTACCCAAAACAAATCAGGATTCCATGGGTACAAGGGATAAAGACAGAAAGAAAGGATTACCAAGGCGAGGTCTTTTAGGAGTGATAAGTACATTTGTTACATGACTTTGAGGTTTGGCCGGTACATACCTATATTCAAACTTGTCACTCTGCGCCTTGTATTAATGTGAACTTTATTTTATGCTAAGTGTACCTAAATCAAACAGGAACTTAAGAGCTAGGTAAGTAGGTGCTGGAGAGGTGGATCAGCAGTTAAGGGCATTGACTGCTCTTCCATAGGACCTGGGTCCACTTCCCAGCACCCACATGGCAGCTCACAACTGTCTGTAACTCCATTTCCAGGAGACCTAACACCCGCACACAGACATACATGCAGGCAAAACATCAATGCACACAAAAAAATAAATAAGTTATATTTTTTAATGAGCTTGGTAAGTAGAGAACAAAAATAAAGAGCATTGGAAAGGGTGCCAGGTACACAGCCTCCCGTCTGAGAATCTCTGACAAATGGATCATCAACCCCCACCTGTTTTCTTCTCTCCCCATCTTCTAACAACCATGATTCATCTATAGATTATACTGTTTTTAGATCCATTATGTAAGTGGAATCATGCAGCGTTTGTTCTTCTGTGACTGGCTGCTCACTTAGCATACTGTGGGAACACACAGTAACGCAGCTGTGAAGGGAAACATTATGGAGTTTCCTCCAGCACTTTAAAATAGAGCTAGCAGTCTCATTTCTGGGCACATATTCTGAAGAGCTGAGATCAGGGTCTGCGCTCCCATATTCATTACAGACTTACTCACTGTCCTAATTGCTTTTACTTTTCTATTGTTGTAATGAGATACTTCAACCTTGGTCAACTTATAGGAGAAATCATTGGTTGGGGTTACAGTTTCAGAGGGTGACTTCATAATCATGATGGAGCATGGCAGCAGGCAGCTAGCATGGCACTGGAGTGGTAGTTGACAGCTTACAAGATGAGACAACAACCATGAAGAGAGAGAACTAACTGGTAATGCTGTGAGCTTTTTGAAACTTGAAAGCCCTCTCCCAGTTGCATACTTTCTTCAACAAAGCCACACCTCATAATCCTTCCTAAACAGTTCTACCAACTGTGGACTAATCATTCAAATATGAGCCTATGAGGGTCATGCTCATTCAAACCATGACATCTGCAACTGCCACGATACAGAAACAACCAATGTGTCTATCAATATCTGAGTGAATAAATTAAATGTAGTATATGTATAAATTGATTCAGATAGAAAAAGAATGGATATCATGTCATGTGAAAGAACATGAATGAACCTTGAGAAGGTTATATGAAGAGTCTTTATTTGTGCCATGGAACACAGCTACCAATCTCTATATACCTAGCATCTATCTTCTTTACTCTCTCATATTTAATGATGTATAATCAGCTCAGTGTCTCTTTGTTGTTGCTGCTGCTGCTGCTGCTGCTGCTGTGATTAAAAACACTGACCAAAATAACTTGGAAAGGGTTGGCTTGCAGGTTATACCCCATCAACAAAGAAAGTCAGAGCAGGAGCTTGAGATAGGAACTGAAGCAGAGAGCACAGATGAATGCTGCTTTCTTGATCACTGTCACTGCTTGCTTGTTCAAGGGCTTTCTTACACAGCCAAGAACCACCTGGCCAGAAATAGTACTTCCCAGGATGAGTTGGGCCCTCTCAAATCAATCAACAATCAAAAAAAACACCCCACAGATATGTCCACAAGCCACTCTGATGGAGGCAATTCCTCAGTTGATGGTCTCTCTTCCCAAGTATAATGATAGATTGATGGATGGATGGATGGAGAGACACACACAATAGATGTATAATGAGTGGAGACAATGACCAACTATCACTAAGTGCTTAGCTACTTAGAGTTCACAAAGTTCTAGAGGACAATTGAGTTCTGAGCAGTCTCATTGGAGACCCATTTGGAACACTGAACTCGTTCATTAAAGTCCTAAGAGCATCACTTGTAATCGTAGGTTTAAATCGGCCCTAGACCTGTACCCATCCACGGAAGCACAATGAGACTTAAGAAAATAAAATTGCTCTTCAAGTGAGTTAACTATCAGCCAAACAGACTCATCATTATTTAAAGAAAAAAAGCCAAGTTGGCAGCACAAACACAATACCTTAGCAGGCCATAAAAAAAAGTGTACATGTGGAGAAACAAAAAAATATGTAACAATTTGTTCTTAAAAACATGAATTCAATTAAGAAGACCTTAGAAAAAACAGATCATGGAATTAACAAATAAGGGTCTAAAACCCATGTATTCAAAGATTTAAAGAGAAACAAACGCAATAAGAGGGTGAGGTTTTTATGTAGAAATTTCTTTTGTGTATATGTTTGTTTCAGGGTATAGTTTATGTGTATGTGTGTATGAAAAGACACACACACCTATGTATGTGTCCACTGAGACCAGAAGAGAACTTTTTTTTTTAAGTCTAACACTCTCCATCTCATTCCTTTAAGGCAAAATTTCACTCAAGCTAGACTGATAGCAGGAAACCCAAGGGATTCCTCTGTTTTCACCCACCATGGCACTGGAGTTACAGGTATGATCATAGCTCTTTTTTTAGTTTTTTTTTTATTTAAAACATTTTTTCTCATACCCTTCACTGCTCCCCCCCATTTCTCCCCTGTCCTCCCTCAGCCTGCCTCTGACTCCATCTCCCCATTTATTTCCCAGGGAGGGCAAGAAATCCCAAGGTGGGTTAATTCAGTCTGGCATATCCAGATCAGGTAGGTCCAAGTCCCTCCTCCCAGTATCAAGGCTGGGCTTGGTGTTCCTCTGTAGGGAATGGGCTCTGAGAAGCCAGTTGATGCACCAGGAGCATAGCCTGATCCTACTGCAAGAGGCTCTACAAACTGTTCACAACATTCGACCTCACTCAGGATGATGCTTTCAGATCCATTTATTTGCCTGCAAATTTCAGGCTGGTTTTTTTTTTTTTCTGCTGAGTAATATTCCATTGTGTAATTGTACCACAATTTTTTAATTCATTCTTCGGTTGAGAGGAATTGAGGTTGTTTCCACATTCTGGCTATTACCAATAATGCTCCTAGATCATAGCTCTCTTGGAAAAGATGTTATTTTATTATCATTTATTTGTATAAGTATGTGTTTGTACATATGAGTGCAGAAGTCAGAAGAAGGCATTACCATCATGTGATGAGGGTATTGGAACTGAACTCTGGTCTTCTGGGAGAACATCAGAAACACTCCACCACTAAATCTACTCTCCAGCCCAAGAGGGCTTGAGTGCTGTGATCCACATTCAGTTCACCATGGTTACATACCAAGTGCCAGTCCCCACAAAGCCAACTCTCCAGCTCCTTGAGTGGAAATTTCTTTATCTGAAAACTCTGCCAGATGAATGTGCTCATGTAGCACACACTCCCAGAGAGAACAGAACTAGACATTTAAAAAGAATTACAATAAAAAAATTAACATTTTTATATTGTGCCTTAAATATGTGGGACAATTTTGAATTAATTAATATATAGGTAATTAGAAATTTTGACAAGGCTAGTACAGTCATTTTAGAGAAAAACCTACAACCATCACTTTACTAAACCAACATAATCTCTAACTATTTGTCCTTAAACCCACAGATAAATATAGTCCTCATCCCTCATTAAGGAAACTTCTCTCTCCAACAGATGGAGACCATCACAGAGAACCACAGCCAATCAAAATGCAGCATTTTAGAGTCTAGTCCCAACTGATTCCTATATAAAACAGTCCCACACCTCAGGCTCAGGGAGTACTAGGAAGAAGGGATAGAAATATTGTAAGGACCAGAAGATCAGGTGGTTTGTTGTGAGACTATATTTTCTAGTAATGTCAGAAACTTCACCCACACTGTCTCACCAACGTGACTCTCCAAACATGAATTCATCCAGGACAATACCACACACCAAAGTGGACAAGGGAAAGATCATTAGTCCTCAGCCCGACAGGAAGAACTATACACAACTTATGATGTAATTACTATTTGGTTTTGGTAGTTGAACAAGAGCGTTCTCATGGAAATTGCAATTCCAGAATTAGTGTGTGCAAATGCTGAGAATTTTTCACTTGAGGATAAAGAAAGAGAACCAGTAATTTTATATGAGTCATTAGTCCAAGTTACAGTGAAGGCAAAGAATATAAAAATAGAAAGAAAAATTAGGTAAATTAGCAGATTCTAAAAAGGTATCCATGCTTTTAAACAACAATAACAGCAACTCAAGGAATTGGGGGAAATAAGCTTTGAAAGAAGAACAATCTTTTCCATCTCAGGACACAGGGCTGGGTTGATCATTTGAAGGATATGGAGTAGACCCCAAACACTAACCAGGGTAATGCTTTACATGCTTTATATAGCAATATGTTATAGTATAATATAGTGATTATACCAACAAATACATTAGAAGATATTCTGACAGACACACTTTATCTTGGTAGGTTGGACTGGTTTGAAAGGGTTTCTAGGAAGAAATATAAGTTAGAAACAACCTGGAAGGAAGTAAAATAAGTAGATGCACAGAAGTATGCAGTCCAACTAGTGGATTTTTGTAGGCTATACATGAGGAATATGTAGACAGCAAACAGAATGACATTGACTGCAAAATAATAAGAGCAATATCTTACAGAGTAGAAGGTGCCAGTCTAAACATTCTACAGAGGTCAGTTCATTTAAGCCTCCCCAAAGCCCTGTGAAGTGCCTTCTGGTTTTATTTACAGATAAGAAAACAGAAGCACAGATAGATTATAAACTTCTACTCCAGTTATGAGTATGGATTCCAACACCATGGCAGCCTTCCCACATACTCCTTTCTTAACCTGTAACTGTCCTAAAAATGGAAAATAATTGAAATATTTAGGGAAGAAACAATTTGGATCTCAAAGGATAAGGACTCACAAAAAAAATTGGCAACACTATGGTCAAATGTAGGAAAAATTCCATTATTTTCTGTGGGGGCAGGGGAGCATCAAACATCCACTTTGACCTAGTAAGTTAATGAAGAAGCGACGTCACTTGAGGAGTTTGTACAGCAGATAGAGCACGCATATGCATGAAGACATATGTACAAGCATATTTCTTGCAGTGTTTGTGTTCATAAAAGACAGGAGATCACTTGAAATGTTGAGCGATAGAAATCCAATTAAATAAGTTACACTTCAGCCTTGCAGTCGATCACCTCCTTCCAAAGAATGGGGAAAGATTGTATGTCTTGATACATTGAACAATCTCTGACATACATTGTCTTTTAAACCTTTTGTTTTAGGGTGTTTTGCCAGCCCATGTCTCTGTGCTCTACATATGTGCAGTGCCTGTAGACCTGGTGGATACCCTGGAACTGGAGTTTAGGTGGTTGTAAGCATCATGAAAGCATTGGTAACCAAGTCTGTCCTCTTGCAGAACAGCCAGTACTCTTAACTGCTCAACAATCTCTCCAGGCCTCACTGTACATTGTTAATGGTAAAAAGCAAGGAACAGAGAACCAATGAAATGGCTCAGCAGGTAGAGCTTGCTGTCAAGACTGATGCCCTGAAGTCGATCATTATCCACAGCTGAAAGGAAAGAACTGACTCTCATAAGATGCTCTCTGACCTCCACATATATGGCATTGCTTGAAAGTCTGCACAAGTGCATGCTTGTGCATGTGTGAGTGCACATGCACACACTATGAAATAATGGATGTAATTCTTATAAAAAGAAATGTTCGGGGCTGGAGAGATGGCTCAGTGGTTAAGAGCACTGTCTGCTCTTCCAGAGGACCCGGGTTCGATTCCCAGCACCCACATGGCAGCTAACAACTGTCTGTAGTTCCAGTTCCAGGCAAACACCAAGGCAAATAAATAAATAAAAAGTGTTTTAAAAAAAAAAAAAAAAAAAAAAAAAAAAAAGAAATGTTCTATGGTGCTTCAACTTTGAGTGTGCTTTTTGTTTTTCTCTTATCATATTCTACTATTTTAATGTGAAAACAAATGCTGGTAATATAAAAATATGTGCTCAGATATGTATAGGTAAGAATAGAGAAATGGAGTTTATTAAAAGTATTCCATTAGAAATGCCAACAAGGACTGTTAAGGAAGAGAGATGTCCCTGGGGTTAAGTTTAAAGGGAAATCATTACTTCATGAATAGTCTTGATTGTTTGGGTATCTTACCATGCCAGCATATTAGCCATTAAAAGCCAATAAAATAAAATGACTCAAAGTTGGACATGGTGATATATGTTTTTAATTCCAGCACTCAAGAGCCAGAAGAAGGAGGATCTCTGAGTTCAAAGCCAGCCTGGTCTACAGAATGAACTCTAGGACAGCCAGAGGGCTACATAGAGAAACTTGGTCTTAAAAAAACCAAAAAGAAAAGAAACAACCAACCAAACAAACAAAAAACCCTTTATGATAGAACAGTAGGGAAATTACTCTGTAAAGTCTAGTCTACTTTAGAGAATATATGTAGATTGATGAAGGTTTTATTATTGCTTTGTTTTGTTTTCACTAGAGATTTTTATCTTATTATGTTGACCAGGCTGGCCTCAAACTCACATGGATCAGCAGGAATTCACCTTGTGCACCACCACAACTGGCATAGATTACCATCTACTGAGCATAAAGAATCTCCTCATACACTGTTTTGTAGGTTATAACAGTTCTGCCCATGGGACTATATTCTTACTAATAAATTACTGTCTAGTGAGTTGTTATAGTCTTAGTTACAGATCTAGCTCCCAGCTCAGTTCAGGTTTCTCTTTGGACTAAGTAGCAATTATTTAGGTGGACACAGCCTGGCTCCCAGCAGACCACAGTAAGAGGAGCCGTACTGTACAGACTAACTTTGCCATCACATCTTGAATCAACAGTTTTGCACACAACAAATGCAAAAATTAACTTGTCTCTATTTGGTAGGGAAGGGGCAACAATTTTACAAAGGCATATGTTTCAATCTCAAATGACCACTTCATACTCAAATTAAAAAATGTTTTGAAGCTTAGTCATTTGATAATAATTTCCTTCAAAATATAATGCAAGCTTATTTTTTAATGTGACCCTCCATCCTTAACATGTGACTCAGCAATGTGGTAAATAAAAAAGTGCTCACAGAAATCATCCCCAAATACCTTCCAGTCCATGGCTTTGCTGCATGGGTCTTTCTTTACTGTTAGGTGGATGCTTTAGAATAGTATATGCACACAGCTATGATGATTTCTAGAAAGACAAAGCTCCACGTGACAGGAGCTGGGGTTCAGCAAATAATATACTCGACACTTCGGATGCACAAATTCTACTTGGTCTTATACAAAAGAAAAATCAGAGCTAGATATTGAGGAAAACCTGAAAGATCAGAGAGAGAGAGAGGCAAGCCACATCTGGCCACTTCTCACCTAGCCACTTCTCATGAATCATCAGACTGAGTGCCTCTGAGTCCTCAGCAAAAAAGGAAAGGTCAAAGGCAGATGCTGAACCTGACTACTCTCCTTTATCTTTCTCTGCTGAGCTATCTCACTTTCTGGTTCAGTTTTCCTAGTGCTGGGATTAAAGATGCGTGTGAGCATGTGCGAGTGTACATGGGTGCATGCATTCCTGAGTGTATTTCCCAAGTACTGGGAACAGAGGCATGGGATCCCAAAAGCTAGCACTGAAGGTGTATGCCACCACTCCTTGACCTCTATGGCTAACTCTATGGCTGGCTTTGCCCTCTGATCTTCGAGGAAACTTTATTAGATACACAATATATATCACCACACTTTAGTTCCTGCAACTTCACTGTTTCTCTTTTCTCCCAGAGATCACTAGCTACCCACTAACAGAAAGAGTGACCCTGTGACAACACCATCAACAACCAAGTCGACACCCATCTGGAGCCTTGTGCAAGATAATGACAGCAAAGACCTAATTAAAACCAGAGAGCCAGAGAGACTCAGACATTAGTTCATGTACAGCTTCCAAGTTACCTGGTGACTTTTCTTGGCTTATAAAATTTGTTTCTTTCTTTCTTTTGAAATACTATTACTGTACTTTTCTTACAATCTTGATTTCATTTGTAATCTGTGTCATAGAAT
Organism: Sigmodon hispidus; assembly: GCA_004025045.1. Classification (NCBI taxonomy): domain Eukaryota; kingdom Metazoa; phylum Chordata; class Mammalia; order Rodentia; family Cricetidae; genus Sigmodon; species Sigmodon hispidus. The sequence goes on along the minus strand of PVIH01004955.1, from coordinate 96,611 downwards.
GTTGAACTGGAGACCACATCTCCCCACACATACCACACTCCACTCCAGTTTTTACTGCTAGTTAGACTGCCAGTTAAATCCACTGTTCACTAAAAAAATAGTTCACAAACATTCCAAACAAAAATTCTTGAATATTAAGTAGGAAGACAGGTTAAAAAAACTAAAATAAACAGCTAATTTCATAGTTAAGCTGGTTGGTAGCTTGAATTAGCCTCGCTATTACAGTTAACTTAACTACCTAATAGAGAGGGCTTTGCTGGGCACGGTGCACACACTTTTAACCCTAGCACTTGGTACATAGGTGCAGGAAGATGTCTGTGAGTTGGAGGTCACTCTGGTCTACATAGTGGATCTGTGAGCTAGAGGCTAGCCTTGTCTATACAGCTTCTACATAGTGAATTCCACACTCGAAGGGTTACATGGTGAGAAACTGTGTCAAAAGTAAGTAATAAATCATGTGCTTTTAAAATACTTACAAACAGTAATTGTTTAATTTCCTTAAAGTAACTTGAATTTTTGACCAATAATAAATTATAGCAGTTATGTTTTATTTGGTATGTTAGGTTGTGTGTGTGTGCATGTGTGTGTGTGCATGTGTGTGTGTGTGTGTGTGTGTGTGTGTAGGCAACAGGTAAATATCAATATTCTTGCCTATCAATATCCATCTTGGTTTCTGAGACAGGGCCTTTATCTGAACCTGGTTTCAGCTGCACTGACTGTCTAAAGAGCTTCTGGGATTTGCGTGACTCTGTCTCCCTACCCTACTTGGGGTTCTAACTCATACCTTAATAGCCTGTTTTTAACTTGGGTGGTGGAAATCCTTACATGTGTACAAGTGTTTAACCCACTCAGCCATCTCTATGGCCCCCATATTAGTTACTTTCTGAGTTATTTCTTATCTTCACTGCATAGTTCTGGTGTAGTATTTTCCAACCAGCTAGACTACAAGGTTATCGTTTGTTAAAGATCGAATTCTTGGGTCTGGAGAGATTTGTCAGCTGTTAACACCTGCTGCTCTGGAAGACAGCCCAAGACCTGCTTTCTGTATCTACATTAGGTTGCTTGCAGTCTGTGACTCCAGCTCCAGGAATTTGACATACTTTCTGGCTTCCAGTATGACTGTACATAAGTAAGCATGGTCACACACACACACAAAGGAAAAATCATTCTTTATCTTTTATTTCTCTAATGGTAAAGGTTTTCATAAAGGTGATACACCACAAGTCTGAAGTTACTGCTTTAGGGATAGTCCGTCTCTCTAAACCCTTCTCAATAGCTTTTATGGCAAGGAAGAAGCCAGAAGATGTTATTCTTGCCAGCGTAGGTGCTGTTTTGAGTCTTTATCTGGCAGCTTGCCCGCAGTGTAAGGGTTGGGCTCTGGATGCATCTTGGAGGCTTTCTCCTTGCCAATTACCACCATCCAAACACCCTCATTATCAGTAAGTAGTATCTTCAACTCTGGGCTCCACCTCCTCTTATTCCACTTCCAGAAGCACGACTCCTAAAATTGATGCCTCTATTAGCGGTGACACTCAGCGAACCATTTGACAGACGAAGATAGTTGATAACATAATAATTTCTTAAAGAAAAAAGTAAACAACACCAAAAAATAAAGGTTTCATGTACAAAAAAGCATCATCTTCTCTTACTATAATATAATTTTTTAAGTCAAAACAAAGGATCCTAAGTTTCTCAAAGGAAAGTAGTTTGGTATTGGGATTAGATTCCCCATTTTACATCACAACACTCCAGTATTCTCCTTTTGTACAGCCTTGAAGCTCATGTTTGTAGCCAAGACACTCTTAGAAACATCCAATGACTTTCTCATTCAACAAAAGTTCTTTTCTAGTTCTTCACATCTTTTAAAATAAAATTAAACACACACATACACACAAGATGGCCCATGGTTACATCCTTTTTTAATATTTATTTTTATTTTTTATGTGAATTGGTGTTTTGCCTGCATGTATAACTGTGTAAGGGTGTCAGATCTTGGAATTACAGACAGTTGTTAGCTGCCATGTGGATGCTGGGAATTGAACTCAGGTCTTCCAGAAGAACAGTCAATGCTCTTAACTACTGAGCCATCTTTCCAGCCCAGTTAGATACTATATTACTGCAGCATTGCAAGGCCTGAATAAATTAGTATAGGCCTTCTGATTTCAACAGGGTCCAGGAGAGTCAGGAGAAGTGGATGAGAGGTTATGTCAGGGAATGATGAACAGAATGTTAAAAGTGCTTTTCAAAGATCAGAAATTTTGGGGATACCCATAGGAACATAGGCATTTCAGATGCATAGAGGGCAAGATATGTAAACTATGAAAAAATTGTCCCAGGAAGAAATGAGATGCTGTGGACTGGTGAGATGGCTCAGTGGTAAAGAGCACTTGGACCCAGGCTCAACTCCTAGTACCCAAATCATGGCTCACAATCATCTATAATTCCAATTCCAGAGAGTCCAACATTCTCTTTTAGACTCTGAGGGCACCAGGTATATGGTGCACATACATACATGCATTTACACAGGCAAAACTATTATAAAATCAATAAATGTAAATTTTTTAATTGAAAAAAAAGAAATCATGTAGAATGTCTGGTTTTCTTTTAATATTTGTATTCTTAAGTCTAATTTAATGTGAATGCTATAGTTGGAAATAATTTGATATAAAGTAGGAAGGGAAAGATGACATTTAGATCTTTATGGGCTGGATATGCAGCTCAGAGATAGAAAATTTGCTTAGCACACACAAGTCCGTTGGTTTAATACTGAACACCAGAAAAGGGGAAAAACAAATTTGCAGAAAAATAAAGCTATTCTTGGTTTCATAATTTGAGGAGTTAGTAATATTTTATGGCACCTCTCAAACTCTTTTGTTAGTAAGGATTAATTGTACAGATTGGTAGGTTTATCCTGATGTTATCACACACACACACACACACACACACACACACACACACACACCCACACACCCTTGTGCTTGTTTAGCTCAGCCTCCCTATTCATCTTCCCATCCCGCTGTAGTCTACTCATCTTCATGGCTCCATCCTTTAGTCTCCACAAACGAGAGAGGACTGTACACTTGTTTGTCTGTTGCTGTCTTGTTTCACTAGTTCCATCCCTCTTACTGCAAATGACAAGATTTCATTTTTTTTTTATGAATGACTAATATTCCAGTGTATTTGTATAGCATTTTTCCATTCATATGTTGATGGGCATTTAAGCTGATTCCATCCCTCAGATATTGTCAGTAGGGCTATAATGAACAAGTTAATCTGCAAAGGCTTTCACCTGGTGACCTACCCAGACCTCACCTCCTAAAATCCCCAACTGAACATTAAGACGTGAACATAGGTGCCTGTGGGGCTTTTTATCCAAACCATAATAAGAAGATACGTGCTAGGGCTGGACAGATAGCTCAGTCATAATGTACTTGCTGTAGAAGTCCAAGGATCTGACTTTGATTCCCAAAGCCAAGTGTAGTGTAGGCTTGGAAACTCACAGAGAGGTGGTGGAGATGGGAGATCTCTGGGCGGGGTGACTGACCAGTGTAGCCTTTTTGGTGAGCTCCAGGCCATGGAGAGATTGTTTCTCAAAAAAAGGGAGGGGGGAGAGAGAAAGAAGAAAGAAGAGCAGGGAAAAGGGAAGGGGAGGGGGAGGAGGAGCAGGGAGTGGAGAGCCTGGGAGAGGCAGGGAGGGGAGGGGAGGGAAGAAGACGGTGTGGAGAGAAGAGAGAAAAAGCAGAAGAGCACTGAGGATGGTCCTCTGCCCTCCACACATATGAGCACACCAGCACACACGGACAAACACACATACACGCACACATACATACGTATATATACATATATATATGCACACACATTCTACACTCTATCAGTTATTTGCCAGATGAATAGCTGCCAAGTATTCCCCCACTCTGTAAGTTCTATTTATTTTGCAGATCGTTTTCTTTGCTGCACATAAGCATTCTAGTTTGATGTGATCCCATTTGTCTGTTTTCTTGTTTTCCTGTTTGCATCCATGTCTTAAAAGCATCATTGGGCTTACCAATGCTTTTACATGTCTCCCCTGTGTTTTCTTCTAGGAGTTGTATCACTTCAGATCTTCCAGTTAGGTCTTTGATGTACTTTGAGTTGATTTTTGCACACAATCAGAGACAGAGGTCATTTTTTCATGTCTTGAAAAGATATAATCATAGGGAAGAATACTGAAGGAAAAGTGTGTGGTATATTAAATGTTCTAACAATATATTCATGTGTATTTAAGGAAGCATGCCTCATGAGTCAAGAGCAGAAACAGTGTATTTCCATTGTACTTGGCATGATCAGGGAAGGCTTCCAGAAATAGGGTCATCTAAGTTGACACTTAAATTTGATCCAGCATTACAGAAGGACCTTCTTGATTTAGACAATAGCATGAAAAAGGCACTGGAGAAGATAAGTGCTGTATGTCATAGTCCAGTGCTGTTCTCCAGGGGTATAAATGGTGACATGGAGTATCTTAAGACAACTTGGATTTTACCTAGTCAATGCAAAGTTCTAGAGGGTTTTAATAGCACACCTAACAGAACTCATTTATTTATGAAAGCTTATCTTAATGGTATAACCATTGACTTGCAGAGCTGGAGAAACCCATTGCCAGGTCTCTTTCCAGTCTTCCATGTGCCACTCAAACTGACTGCATCTCTGCAGCCACTAATGTGTCACAGTCTTGAGCCAGAAGACTCAGTAAACATCATAGAGGAGGATGAAGAACTACATCCTTTGATCTGCAAAGAGATTGGACCAGGGTCTGCGTAGCTGCTAGCTAACACAAAGGTATCAGGAGTGAAGAGAAGAGCTGCCTGCTAGAAGTTCCATTCTGGATTGTTCCATAGGACTTATCAACCGTCCTCCTCCCCATTTTCTTCCCAGGAAAGATGAAAAGATGGCTCCATTCACCTCCTCCCCCCCCCATCTTCTCAACAGTGATTCTAAGGTTTACGTGTATGCATGAATGGTCTGGCTCTGCTTCCTAGTTCAGGGATTACAAGTGAGTGCCACTTCACCCATTAAGTCCTCTCCCCAATCACAGCACTACTTTCTTGTCAAGACTGCCATCTCACAAAGGAGGTCCCAGAATCTTTTTTTTATTAATTATGGAAGTTTGGCCTTTAGTTTATGCTTGTCTCAACTAGCTCTTATAACTTAAATTAACCTGTTTATATTAATTATTCTGTCACTAGGCTTTTAACTGTCCATCCTGCTTCTTCTGCATCTGGCTGGCAACTTGGCCTTTCTTCTTCCCAGAGTTCTCTCTGCCCAAAATTCCTGTCTATATCTCCTGTCTAGCTATGCGCCATTCAGCTTTTTATTACACCAATAACAGCAATACATCTTCACACAGTATATAAATATTCCACACTGTCTCTCCCTTTTTGTCTAAATAAAAGGGAAAAGTTTTTGCTCTAATATAGAAAAATTATATATAATAAGTAAAAATTGCAATTACAATGTCCAGTCCATTTATATTTGGAAAATTTGGAGAAATTGGTCAATTAACTAACTTATCTTGATGAGTCCAAAATTTTATACCTAAACCATTTTCTATCATAACTCATATCACCATCCTAAAATTATCTTTTAGACTTTAAAACATTTTCTTAGATAAACAACTTAAGCTTTTATGTTTTTTAACTTTATAAACTTTTATCTTTTACATAAGTTTCTTTTTGTGAATTTGGTAACAAGGAAAACTGTAACTATAGCTATCTAGTCTTTAACCCCATCAGAGACCTGAGAAGGATATATTACCTGAGTACACAGGAAGCACAGAGCAAACAACTTTCAAAATGATAGAAACAACAGAGATAGCTGGCTGCCCAGACAGTCACCCAAGTTTCCTCTCCAAGATTGGGCATCCATCTTCAGCCTACAGGCCTAGAATATCTGAAAGACTTTACTATGAAGCAGGAATTTTAAAGGACTCTCTTGTCTTGTTTTGGCGAAGTTTGGCAGTCGTTCACTGTGTGTCCTGCTTGTCCAATTTGGGCAACATACTGTCAGCAATAGAGGCAAGGGCAGTTTCTTGCCCAATGGCTAAGTCTGCCACAATGAAAGAAAACTCCATATGGAGGTCATTCAATACCTGTCATCCTTTTCTGAAGTAAACTGGTGCTGCCAGGAGCAGATGGTACTCACTGTCATGAAAAGCTTTATATTATTGAAACATCTTAAGTGATATATTTCGTAGGGCTATGAAGTGTTTGTAGACCATTCTATCTAAAATATATCTCTGTTTGACCTTGAAAACATATCTAACACAGCCACAAAACTGATAATTATAGCTAACTAACTACTAACCTGAATTTCTTAATTATACATTACATTTTAAATGAGCTGCATAGGTACAATACCTTAAACAAAAGTAGAAACATGTATGTAGTATGTTAAAAGAAAAATAACCTTAAATTTGTATCAATATACAAAAATTCATAGCAATGTAAAATATTTGAGATTAATAATTGTTTTTTTTAGTCTAAAAGTTGATTCAGTAATCTACTCTTTTATCCTATTATTTCTATATCCCTCCTCCTTTTTTTAGAAAAATATTCCTGAATCTAACCTCCTTTGTTTAACTTCTTCCCTGACCATGACCAAAAATAATTTGCAAATAACCCCTCTAAATGATGATATTTATCACCCATAGAATAAACAAAACTGATTCACGCTACCTCTTGTGATTGGGAGAGTTGTATTCTCAAAACTGCTTCCTGTTGTCTGGAGGTGATGGTGGTGTCTGGGAGAGATAACTGTATTATATTAGGAAATATGTGACTCCATGTTGGGTACCACTATACAAGTACTTTCTCATCAAGACTACTATCTCACAAATAAAAACACGAAGACTTTTTATTAATTATAAAAGCTTGGCCTTTAGCTTAGGCTTGTCTCAACTAGCTCTTATAACTTACATTATCCTATTTATATTAATGTACATTCTGCCATGAAGCTCATTGCCTCATCTACATACACTCCATCTTGCTGCTTCTGCAACTTGGCCTTTCTTCTTCCCAGAATTCTCTCTGCCTGAAAGTTGTATCTATACTTCCTGCCTAGCTATTGGCCATTGAGCTTTTTATTACACCAGTCACAGCAATGCACCTTCACACAGTGTACATATATCTCCCACAACAATTTCTCCTAGCCCTGGATCCTAATCTTCTGTTTCTTTATTCTCTTTTCCCATTCACCTTTGTTTGATTCCTTGTGCTGCTTAGATTTGACGGTCACCTTGATAAGGCATAGGTTACCTGGGAACAGAGTCTTAATAAAAAACTATGTAGATCAAGTTGACCTGTGGCCATGTCAATGAGAGATTAACTTAATTGCTAATTAAAGTCTGAAAAGCCAGCCTACTGTGGGCAGCACTATTTCATGGGCAGGGTGATGGGCTATACAGGAGTAGAGAAAGCTAGCTGAGTAGCAAGCAGGCAGGAATGAATTTATTTTCTCTTTGCTCTTGACTGTGGATGTGATGTGACTAATTGCTTGATTTCTTGCCTTAACTTTCTAAGTATAGTGGATTGTAACTCTTGAGTAGAAGCCCTGCAGACTCTTATCTCCTCTTCTTTCCCCAGGGTATTTGTTATAGAAACATAATTAACCTAGAACTCTAGTATAACTAACAGTATAGCATACCATCCTTGGGCTCCACGCTTCCGTGTAAGCCACACACCCTCTACCTTCACTTTCTGGGCTCATTGGAAAAGTGGCTTTGAGGTTTTATAGGATTCATTCTCTGCACAATCCCAAGGCCTGTACATTGATGTATCCCTATCTCATTTCCATAATCTCTTTATTAGCTTCTATATCTTCTCATTTATTTCTTTCTCTCTAACCATGTAAATAAACTCAGTTCGTTCTTATCTTAAAAACCAGAATTTTCTTGTTCTACACATCTTTTCTTTATCTGTTGTTATTTTGTTTTCATTTCTCACATGAATAAGATTCTTGAAATGAGTTTGAACCCTATGGCCCCATAGTCTCTATTCTGATCCTCAACCTATTTTAGCCTGCGTCTTCCTATACCACTGAAGCAGCTTTCTCCATGATCATTCATTGTCCCCAACCACTAAACCCCTGGCCACATATCTGATTGCTCTTTTCTTTTCTAATTTTTTTCACTTGAAAGGATATTTATTAGACATTGGGCTATTGCAATAAAGAAAACATACCCAGTCTTTTCCTCATGGAATCGACAGTCTAGCTGTGGACACAGACACTAAGCAAATTAAGTACATGATTAATTAAGTATAAATAAGTGTAAATGTGAAGATATTGCAAAGAAAGTATAAATGCTGTGAGGATAGAGGCTGTATCCTAATCCAGCAAACAAGGTCACTGAATGGAAGGAGATGAGGGCATTCTGAGTGGGGCTGGAGTATAACACAGCAGGGCTTTAGAACAAGTGGAGAAATCTTGGTTTTGTCTTACAAATAGTGGGTTTCCATGAAAGATTCGACACAGAATATGGTGAGATTAGATGTCTCTCCAAGGGCCCAAACCATCATGACTGAGTGATGCTGTTAAGGACAAGATTGTGCAACTGAGGCAGAGTGAAGCATATGAGTATAAAAGTCAGTTAGCAACTCTACAGCCTCAGACTGCAAGCAGAGCAATGGTAAATTTGGGGCCAGCCTGGGCTGTATCAGGAAAATCATGCCTCAAAAATGAAACAAACAAACACAGAAAAGCAGGCAACTAGAGACATATATACATATGTGCGTATTGGGCAGTGGGGATTGATACAATTCAGAGATAATCATAGATTAAGAGAAGATTTATAACAAGGACAACTGTCAGATTTCTAGCCTAAGCAATTGTGTGGTTGCTGAGTAAAGAGAGTGGGATGTGAGGTGGACCAGCATAAATGGAGATGTGGTGAGAAACTCATCTCTACCCACTGGGCCACAGTCTCTACCTCTGTACTGTCAGTCCCCTGCGCCATATACTCTCTCTGTCTCGTGTCCTTTACCACTATCTCTATCTAAAGGCCCTTCCTCCCCTCCCTTAACTCATTTCTTCTTCAATACACAATTGAGATGCCCACTCATCAGCAAATATTTCCTGATTCTCTCCCACTGATTACAGCTTTACTGCCCACTGGCTGGATCTGGTCCCAACATCCCCTCCAAACATCAGAGCATAGGTTATGCTGTGATGTGGCTACTTGTTTCACCAGACTATAAATATGAGGACAAACCTCTACCTGGCAGGGTCAGCACATAGTAGGTCTCTCAGTATATCCTCAGAAGGAAGCAGAAGCAGCGTTCTGGTAGAGTAATGGTTCTATGTAAATCATGAAAATCTTTGACTGTTTAGGCCAAAATGGACTTTGGACATTTTATAATTACTGTAATTACTTCATAGGTAAAGAAAGTAAGGTCCAGTCACGAAAATGGCTGGTGATGATTGGAATCTACTTTTCCTGGCTGCCAGCCTACTAAACTTACACTATACAACAACAAATCAAATAAATAGATGAATGTAGAATGACCTATGCAAAACTGTGTATGCCACCTTAATTTACAGGGCAAAGAATAAATGAGAAAATTGTGAAATTTCTGTATTATTAATAAAAATAGATACTGGGCATGATGACACATGCCTTTAATCCTAGCATTTGGGAGCAGAGGCAACTGGATCTCTGTGAGTTCAAGATCAGTGTGGTCTACAGAGCCAGTTTCAGAATAACCAGGGCTGTTACACAGAGAAAGGCTGTGTCCAAAAAATTAAGTTAAATTATAAATAAAAATAGATGTCTAAATTTCATGAACTTTTCACCTGAGACTTTATTCTAAGCTTGTGGGGAGCTGGGAAAGTGTTGACTGCCCAGTCTGAAAGTAAATAACCATGGAGGCTGCTGGGATGGTCCATGGTAAAACACTTGCCCAATAAAGATAAGGGCTTGAGTTTGGTGTCCAACACTGCAAATAAAATAAATAAATAAAATTCTTATTGCATAGGATAAAAATCATCACTGATATTTACTGAATGTCTACCATAAATCAAGTATTGAGAGAAGGGTCTTCATGCATTAGGTAATTTGGTCACTGTGCAAACCTCCAAAGAAAGGTGCTGGAGAGACAGCTCAGCAGGCAGGAAGACCATTTGCTACTCCTGCAGAGAACCTAGGTTCAGATTCAGATGACAACACCCACATAGTGGCTCACCACTGCTTCAGGAATCCAGCATCCTCTTCTGGCCTCCAAAGGCATGAGGCATACATGTGGCACACAAACATACATGCAGGCAAAACACTCATGCGCATAAAATTCTAAAAAAAAAATTAAAGCTGCTAATACAAGGTTGAATTGCATTAGTTAATTTGCTAATGTGACATAATTAATTTTCAAGGAGCTCTTGTTTATATCCAGGTGGTGTGATCAGAAAGCAATGTTGGAAACCCTTGCCTTTGCAGCTTCGGCTTATGTAACATCTCCACATAGGCAGCTGTCACCTCCTTCTCTGACCTGATCACCTTTTTCCCAAAACTTGAAAGGGGCTGGACAGCTGAGCAGATGAAGACTGTGGCTGGGTAAGATGCTGACCTGAGTTGGATCCCTGGAACCTACATAAAGATAGAAAGATTGAACTGATCATACACTGGTCCTCTGACCTTTGAATGTGTGCTCTCCCAACCATGTATGCATGATAATAAATAAATAATGGTTTTTAAAGAAAAGGCTAGGGCCTGGCAGATGACTCAGCAATTAAAGACACACACTGTTCGTGAAGAGGACCTGAGTTCAGTTTCCAGCATCCACATGAGATGGCTCACAAACACCTATAACTCCAGCTCCAGGGGATCTGACACTACTGAACACTGCTGCTCTTACCATCACCTGTGCATACTCACAGAGACACAAACACACCTGCATACATATGACTAAAAATACCTGGTATATGTCATTAATCATATCATGAAAAGTTAGAAAAGGAAGTGACATTCCCCCACTGTCATCCTTAATGGGTGAAAGTAAAGTAAGTGAAATGGGCTGTTTCTTCTTTCCAGCCGCCTATTTGATAGGGAAATTCTAAACAAAAAGATGTATATTTGTTCCATCACAAATTGGCTCCTTTGCTCTCTCTCTCTCTCTCTCTCTCTCTCTCTCTCTCTCTCTCTCTCTCTCCTTTGCATCTCTTAAGAAAAAGAACACCTTTAGGGTGCCACACCTTCTACTAATACGCATTTCAATGCCACCTTAGATTACAGACTCTAGATGGCAATGATGAAGTGAAGGTTTGTGCAGCGTCTGGACAATGGTGTGTATATCGCACAACAAGCAATAAGCACTATTTGTAATTATAATATGGGTACATTCTAGGAGAAGTAAGCAAGGGCATAAAATTCATCTTCCGTATGGTTATTATTCCATTTATATGAGAAGTCCACTAAATTCACTGAACTATATCAGGCCACATCTGTTTGAAAACCTACCAGTTTTTATGAACATTAAATAAAAATGCTCAGATTTAATGACCATTTATCATATGCATGAAAAAATAATGAAATGGAAGCAGAGTAAAGGGAAAATCATTGAAAGTTTTAAATGTCCAGAAGTTTGAGGTCTTTATTTATTTATATATTTTAATCAAACATCTGTCTTTTTTGCTTTGAAACCTTCTGTATTAAAAGAAGCTTTTTTTTTTTCTGTCTGGGTTTGACCCTAATCATAGATTCAGAAAAGACCCCAAGCCCTCCCAGCACTTGGAAGGCTGAAGAAAGCAGATCCCTGGGAGTTCAAGGCTTGTGTGGTTTACACAGAGAGTTCCAAGACATGCAGAAAGACCCTGTCTCAAAGAAAAATAAAAAAAAAATAAGAAACACCTACAAATATTTATATGTAAACATTTACCACAGAAGTTAGATATTAGAATCTTAAGAGAAGTTACTGGGATAAAAATCTTTATCTCAGAGAGAAACCATAAATATTCCTTAATAGACTTAAGATAGACCTCAGGCTTCAGGAGAGGAACAGAAAATAAAAGTACTCAATTTCTTTTTTGTGTACATATGTGTGTGGCCTGCTTGAATATATGAGCATTAGCATGTGTGTGAGCAGTACACATGGAACCCCAAGACTGACTTGAGGAGCTTTCAAATACACTTCACCTGACACACACCTTTAATCCCAGTACTGGGGAGGCAGAAGCAGGAGGATGTCTGTGAATTTGAATCGATTCTGGTCTAGATAGAGAGCTCTGGGACAGTCAAGATTTTATAAAGAGACTCTGTCTCAAAAGAAACCAAACCAATACAAAATGAACTTCACGTTATGTACTTAGACAAGTCCCTCATTTGAACCCAGCTCTTGCCTGTTTGGCAATGGCAGCTATCCAGTGTGATCCTAACCCCACCTCTCCAGCCCTGCAATCATAACGCCCACCTGACCTTTGTATGGGTTCTGGAATCTGAACTCTGATTCTCCCACGTGTGTGAAAAGTCCTTTAACAATGAACCTTCTCCCCAAGCCGGGACTGTACGTTAAAAAGGAGGAAGAGAAGAGAGCTTTCCAATCACCGCCCCAACGAAGGAGCAACGCAAAGGTAACCTTGAGTGACATTTCTGACAGCAAGCTACAGAAACAGCAAGGTGACAGAAGAGGCCGGCATAAATAGAAGATTATTTCAGAATTCAATAAGATGTCCCCAATATAAAAATCACAGGGTCTGTGTGGGATTAAACCTGGAATGGAGAGTGGGGTGTGAGGTTCACCAATACGGAAGCCCTGTGCTGAAGCCAAGGAAGCAAAGGCTATATTTAAAAAGCCCTAGTGGATATTTTTGTGCATCTTGAGGTGTTTCCTTCTGTTACTATTTATGTCTGTTTCTAGCTTGATTGACTGAGCCAAGGTATAACCAATAAATAAGGAAGGTTGTAGCTCTATTAATACAAAGTTTGTATTTGTGTCAATAGTGAAAGTTGAGGGTAGACCTTATTCTTAGCTGATCAATATAGGCAACACAGATCAACAACAAATCTTCATATTGGCAAGCAGGCCAGTCAATATCTTATTACTATTTAATAAGAATCACCCTGCAATTGCAGTGACAGGGAAAATGTTAGTAGAAAAGTTTATTTTAAATACTATATAACTCCTGATGGAACACAGAACTCAGGAAAGGGGTAGGCACCAAAAAACAAGAAAACTTAATCTCAAGTTAAGATCCTTATGGTCTTTGCAGACCATAGAGCTTGTAAGTTTTGAAATGACTAGTCAGTTGCCTTATTCCAAACTCCACTTTTTTGTCAGAACACCAAATGACCTCAAGCTTTCAGACTTTCAGCTCTGAAATCTACTAGTGAATATTCTAGTTTGAACTTTCATTAGGCTAAGAATGTAACAACCAGACAACTAACCCATAGAATGTTCCAGGAAAGTATGACATGCCATGCTGAAGTGCACTTAAACTGAATAATACAGATTTGAGCGTGTGCCACTGTTGATGTACAAATGTTGAATGTGTTTCACTGTATCTCCAGAAGATGATTGACAAGAGATGCCAAATTTCAAGGTTGGTTAATTCAAGTGAATTGTTGTTGGTAGCACTGCTTCTTAAAAAAAAATTACATCCTTACAGAAAAGAGACAAACTGAGACAGAATATACATAAAGCAACAATTTATCACAAATAGCCACTTAGAATTGTGGAGAAGGGGAACACAGTTGAGGGAGGAGTTGTTGTTTTGTTTTGTTTTCCAGAAAATCTGAAGAGCATTTTTTTTTAATTGCTTAGTGTTTCTGTCTTGAACAAACATTTGTCTCCCATTTCAGACAGGCTCTACAGAGTGGACTCCGATATCTCAGGAGCCATGCGTTACAGGGTTGGATCAGGCCCTGCTCATGCCCCCTACAGAAAGGGATGGGTAAAGAGGCTCAGACCTCTGGCACCCCTTCCAAAGAGCTCAAGAAACTGCTAGGTCTAATCAGGAGGATTATTAGGTCTTTTTTCCAGATTTCTAAATCCATGTTTTGACTCTTTTACTTTCTTTCTTTTCTGGAGATACGCCCTCCCTCTGTAGGTCTGACTGGCCTTGAACTCACTATGTAGTCTCAAACTTCCTCAGTTCTAGGGTTAAAAGGATGCTTTGCCATAGCGCGCTCGCACGCGCGCGCGCGCGCGCGCGCACACACACACACACACACACACACACACACACACACACACACGCGCGCACACACACGCGCACACACACACGTATACCTTTATCATGTCTATCTAAACCTTCTCTATGCTTGGAATATTTTAGCTTTCCAGTATTTTTACACTGAATGAAAATTAAATTTTAAAATTGCATAGCACAAATATTTTATGGAAAACTTGATTTTAAATATGTGACTACTAAGTAGGAAAAACACAAAAATCTTCTTCATACAACTTTTCTGCCTTTCATTATACAAGATTCTTAAAGCTAGTGTCAGAGGGTCTGAAAATGAGAGTTCATCTTTAGCAAGGCTAGCCACACACACACTCAAAAGTAACTTATTTGATGGAAGCCCACCCTGTGTCTAATTTAGAAGTTTCCCATTTATGTCATGTCAGATTTGGGAAGGCTCTGCCTCATGGAAGGCATTGGTCTGACTGTCTCCCAAGCATCATACCCGGAGTTCATGACTGCAGTTCCTGGCACACTCATAAATATTCATACCTCTACTAATAATTTGCAAGCCAAATTCATTTGGCTTTTTTCACCCCATCAATCTTATAATTAATAAGGGTGGTGCTCCTGTTTCACTTTCCTCCAAAAGAAAAGATAAATGAAATAAAGAGTCATCCTGTAAATTTAAATAGGAGTGCCTTTCACTGATTAAAAGCTGATGCTATCATAGGATGGTGGTGGGGGTGGGTCCTTAGGCTATTGCTTTCTCTAGTAGGGGGGTGGTGATGGGCAGAGCAGAGGAAGTGTTTCCAGATGTGGCTTGCAGAAGTCTGGAGAACTTCGTTATCTATTAAATGATGCCTAGAAAAACTTTGAAGTAGATGTTCGAAATGAATTTTTAAGAAAGAAGAAAAGAGATGGTGATGGTGGTGCATGTGTGTAATGCCAGCACTCAGAAGGCTGAGGGAGAGAAATGCTGCAGAATCAAACCAGGCTGAAGACAGTGACGTCGCAGCTAGTCAGGAGCTCCATAGGAAGCCAGGCCTCAAAAGGAGAAAAATGAACTGTAAACTACATATTTGAAAGCTACTTTCTTATTCATTGTCTGGCTCCATCGAGATGATGACCGGTGCACGTTGAATTTCTCAACAAACTCACAGATCTCTGCTTGGAAATTCAAGGAAATGTTAGAAAAGTTGTCAGAATTTACTCGCCATGGATGGGTGTTTGAGGCAACTGCCTTTGAATTAACATGATAGGTATGTTTCCCAATCTAATTGGAAAGAACTTGGTTTCCATGGAGATGCTAAGGGAGGGTTATAGGCCTGATTTTACAAATGTATCATAGGAGAGGGTGGGTATTATCTACTCCCTCTGGGATTTTCTTAAGTTGGTTAAGAAAAAAGCAGGAAAATCAAATTGAACATAATTTAGAAAAAAAATTGTGATGATTGAGGTAGGTTATCTGAACTTGTGAATAACCTGTGCCCTGACTATCTACTGCCCTTGAACATGATGTCCTGAAGCTTGTCGATGAGTTGCAGAGTATGAATGAAAGCCTTCATACTGCTGTGGTGGGCAAAGCATCCCTGGGAGCAGATTACTTAACCTGTATGATGATTGGGGAAAACTCTGTAAATACAGACACAGAACAAGCTCAGCTCTGAGGTCACATGTTCACTGCGGCTTCTTTAAGGGAACATAGAGATGTGACCATATATGGCATTTGAGGGGCTCTTGTCACATTAGATTCTTATTTGTTTGAGACAGGCTCTTACTGTATAGTCTTGCATGGAATTTATGGTGAATCTTCTGCATCACCTTTCCTCCAGAGTATTAGAATTACAGGATTGAGCTGCCATGCTCACCTTTGCTTAGTTTTGTGGCAGACACAAGCCTTGGGAATCAATCCCAGCACTTGGGAAACAGGCAAATGAATCTCTGTGAATTAGAGGCCAGCATGATCTACATAGTAAGTTCCAGGCTAGCCAGGGCTACATAGTGAGCCCTGTCTTGAAATAAATAAAATGGCCAATAATATTATTTGGGAAGACTGTGGAAAAGGGTCTCAGGTGCTCAATTTGATCTGTCTTTAAGAGTGTACTATGTTCAGGCCAGTCCACTTTGAACAGCTCTAAGCACAATGTGTATATGATTGTACATTTAATTTACAGCAAAAAAAAAAAAAAATGGAAGAGAAATGTTTTTCTCTCCTGATATTTGCAAGAGAAAAGTAAGTGAGTTCCCTTGTGACATTAATGCAAATGGTTGAATCATGGAGAACCACACCTCCTCTTGGGGTTGTCTTATGTTCCCCAGAGTAATCTAGTCCTTTGCTATAGAGGTCAGATGGACTGAGAGGTCTCAGGGACACAGAACTCTGGAGGAGACACAACAAAGCTCTTGGCTGGTGAGACCTCTTAGCACATGCTGAGGTGCCTTCCTGGGTAGAGAAGGCGAGCAGGCTTGTTTGTCTGCACATCTAGCAAGTCCTTCTTAACTCTGCACATCTAAGAGGGAACTTAGAAAAGCCACTTTGGGGGCAGACTGTCTCTTTTCTTTGCTCTTCTACTACATGAAACCAGAGCAAAAGCCATTTGGGAGTGAGAGAGCTGGAAAATCAGAGAGGAAACAGACAAGGGTCAATTCTCACCCAAGCACTCAGGATAAATGCTATCTTAAGGGTTCTCTGCCTGGCTTGTCCCTCCTACAGAATGCCTGAATGTCTGTCTATGCTTGCCTTAAATATCTTCCACACCCAGTTGTTTCACTTCCGGGTTCAACTCTGCATCATAGTCCTAGAGTTAGGATTAAAGGTGTAAGCTACTACTGTTTGGTTGTTAGGCCCTAAACTCACAGAAATCCAGAAAGATCTCATGAGTGATGGGATTAAAGCCCTGAGTCACCAATTTCTAACCCTTATGGCTTGACTGAGGGTGATTCTGTTCTCTGATATTGCAGGCTGATTTTATTAAATGTAAAATGTATCACCACATATACCCTTTTGTGTCAAAAATAAAAAGACTATAACTAACATAAGAAAAACTAGGGGGCTGGAGAGATGGCTCAGTGGTTAAGAGCACCGTCTGCTCTTCCAGAGGACCCGGGTTCGATTCCCAGCACCCACATGGCAGCTAACAACTGTCTGTAGTTCCAGTTCCAGGCAAACACCAAGGCAAATAAATAAAGCTTTTTTTAAAAAAAAAAAGAAAAGAAAAACTATGTACAATAGGTGCAATAATTGTATACAATATATACAAGCAATAATTACATTAGTAATGTTCAGCTCATTAATAAAAAATATTCCATTATTTATCCTATTTTGCTGAGTCCAAAGGATTGTACCTAATTCACTTTCTAACTTGTATTACTAACTGAAACTATCTTGTAATGTCTCTCTGACTTATTCACTTTAACCTCTTAATGAGTTTCTTTTCTAAAACTGTCACTAGAAAACTATAACTATCTCATCTTCAACTCTCTCAGAGACCCAAGAAGGAAATAATATTAACTAGGTAAATAGGATGTGCAAGCAAGCAATTTTCAAGAAATGTACAAAATGAAATAGCTGGCTTCCTGGACCGAACGTTCTTCTTCATCCTTGAAGCCTACAGACCTAGTGTATCTGACAGACCTTTCTGTGAAGTAAGATGTTCCTAAAGAAGTTCCTGCCATGTCCTGACAAGATTCAGTAGTTCTTTTTCTGTGTGTCCTGCTTGTCCATTTTGCACATCATACTGTCAGCAGTTGAGGCAAGGGCACTTTCTTGCCCACTGGCTAACTTTTGCCAC
The DNA here is from genome assembly GCA_004025045.1 of Sigmodon hispidus. Taxonomy (NCBI): domain Eukaryota; kingdom Metazoa; phylum Chordata; class Mammalia; order Rodentia; family Cricetidae; genus Sigmodon; species Sigmodon hispidus. The sequence continues at coordinate 78,678 of PVIH01004955.1, read as the reverse complement.
AAAGAAGATCAACTCCAAATGGAGTTTCTTCAATGCCCATCATCTTCTCTGGAGTAGATGGTGCTGCTGGGAGCAGATGTCTCATTGTCATAAAAATAAAAGGAACCTATGTTATTAAAATATTTTAAATGCCACTCAACTAGCTGTGGCTACGGGCCTACCCTCTGATTGGATAATAGACCTAGAACATGACAGGGGTTGAGTAGCAGTTGTTGCTTCCCTCATACCAAATTTGTCCTTGAAACTAAGGGAAGAAGGTTCTCTGTGTCCAACACAATACAAGTACAAGGCTGTTAGGATAGGTTGGGCCTGGGCATCATTGGTGATTTCTGTCACTTTCCTCATGTTTAATTAAAGGCTACTGGAGTCTGAGCAGCTAAGGAATTGAATGTGGTTCTTTTGGCTGGTGACTACCCAAGGCCACCTCCTCTTCTTCGGGTAGATGACAAATCCCATGTGTTCACTCTGGCCTTCAAGCCCTGGGAATTCTTCAGGCCTGAGGACCCAGGAGCTTAGGAAGGGTTGGAAGAGAGAGAGAGAGAAAACAGAATTGTCTACACCTCTTATAAAACTCGGACCCTTCAGAAGAGGTGTTTCCCAAAGGACTGCGAGGTAAGAGGGCCCCCCTTTTTGCTGTTCCCAACTTCCTATGACTAGATGCCAGCTGTGCCCTCAGTTACTGAGACCCCAGAAAGGAGTGCTCATGGAGGTTAGCTTGATTTAATCTGGTTGTAGAAGGCCTGGGAATGGGGCAGGACTGGAACAAAGAGAAGATGGAAACAGCAGAGCTTTGTGCTTGTTCTTTAAAAAGCAAAGGAGAAAATGGGAGTGGGGCATAGTGCATGCACATGCAGGACTAAGAATGGTGAGGAGTGGGCTTTATTGCATTCCAAATAAACCACGGTTCTCTTACACAGGGTGGGTGGTGGTGTTCTGGGGGTCTGGAATGGACCCCCTTTTTAAACACTCCTTCCAAAAACATCCTTCGTCCTGCAGCTGAACTGAGGGTAAAGTGTTCATGCCAGAAGCTCCAGGCTCGTGGGATGCTCCCTTTGGGCACACTGGGTTCCTGGCTTGGTTTCTGTGCTGAGGAAAATTATGACTCTTGCTAGTTTTTATATCTTTAAATCACAATTTCCTGAGGTTTGTGTTTCAGGCCAAGTGAAGTTAGATAGCTGAGGAGAGCTTGGGTGATTCCAAATAAAAACTGCCTGGAATGATAATTTGTGTAAAAGCTTCAAAGTAGACTAACTTTATAGCAATATGGATGGGCTTGGTTCCATGTTCAGCTAGAAATATATATTAGCTGTGTGTGCATGGCCACACTGATATTCTAAACATCATGCACAATTCCATTTCAATTCCTGACAGTCCAATAGTGAGTGACTTCTGTGTGAGAACATTTCTGAGAGAAATACTTTGGACTCCACAGACAGCCTGAAGTACAACCCTGCCCACTCCCAAACACAGTGAGAGTCAAACACAGGAGAGGGAATTAACATTCACTCTGGAGCAGAAAGGTGAGGCGGAGAAGGGGGCCAAGGGGCTGATAGTGGAGAAAGAAAGATGGAGGGTGAGAGAATGGGGGGGTGAGTTGGGACATCAAGGTCAGAGAAGCCTTGGATGCCACCCCCAAGCCCAAATATCTCTCCAAACAGGTTCAGATCCGGTTTCAGGCAGTCTCCTGCCCCAAGTCCACGGTCCCCTGGGGGCTTAATTCACTCCTGCCCTCTCTGCAGAATGACTTTTGAACCTGGGAAAATAATTGCATTAGAGCAGATTACTTATAACCGATAGTTATCCGTCTTTTGCTGGTCGACAGAAGTCTATTAAACTCGGCACAGCCATTACCAGCTGAGCTCTAGAGCATGCCTTCATTAAGAAAATTAAAACCGTGTTTTCGAACCTAAGCCAAGCCTGCTCGGTCTCAGGAGTCTGAGGCAACCCCTGAGGTTTCCCAAAGCCTGGTGTTTGCCAGAATCAATCTTTTTGCCTTTTAGACCTGGTAGATCTGGGCGGGAAAGATTGAGTGTGGTGATAGTTATTGGAACCTAGGGATATCGAAGCTCGAGGAACTCCATCATTCTTCTTGACCCCGCCCATCCTAGGGCCTCCCCTCTTTTCGGTGATTCCCCTGGGGCTGTGCGGTTCTAGACCCGCACACCTGGCGGGGTGCGGCTCCAGGGAGCGTAGACAGCAGGTGGGGATGCGGTACAGGGTCAGGAACTTTCTCAGTTGACGACTGAGACTTGGTACCGATACAAGTGCAGGTGTCCCCAGCGCGCGCGCGCAAATACAACTCCCTCCACTCCTGCTCCCTCCATGGAAAGCTGCAGCAGCCAGGACACAAGCGTGGCCTGTGGTCCTTTTGTCCACCCAAGCGCAGGCGGCGGGCCGGGAAGCCAGACAGGCAGTGGCTTGTGCCTCCGACCTTTTTCCCTTTGAGAGGCTCCTGGGCCTTAAGGGACCTACTTAGGTTTCTTCTGCGGTTTGGAGACACACCCTCATGTGTCCACTTGGAGATTGGATGCCACTTTGCTCCAGTCTGGGGCTCAGGGAACAGGTGGGAAGAATAGACAACCAGGAAGTTTCATCCCTTCCCAGTTTCCCTAGTCTCGGTGGAGGGAGGGCTCCAGTTCGGGAGAGCGGGTCGCTCAGTTAAAAGGATGCGATGCACAGATCCTGCGGCATCTGGAACTATGCAAAGTTGAAAAATAATTTATAGCACGGCTTATTTTATCTTTTTGTTGTTATTGTTACCTGGCTCTCTTTATTCAGTATTTATCTTTTTAATGTTAATTATTCAGGATCTCTCTGAAAGGTTCACCCAACTCAAGTCTCTAAAAAAAGTATAAGGACTTTTGCGTGTGTGGGGACATCCTTTCTTGAGATGCTGCTACATCTTTGTCAGAATGTCCAGTGATGGAGGGCTCAGCACTCATTTTGTGTTTCGTGTGAGTCTCTGGTTATTAGGGGAAACAGCAACACCATTCGTGTATCAGCATTGAAATGTAAGCCTGGGGGAGGAGGTTGTTACTTGAAAGTGCACAATATTGGTTTCCAGTTCTCTTTCCCATGTTCTCCATTTGATACAAAAGCTTGCAAAACCCAAGTGACGGAAGTCGGCTGATAGCCATGGACAAGGAAACATCTTTACATTTGCACAACTTCCAACAGCAAAATCACTGGGCATTAAAAACAAACAAACAAAAACTAACTTCTCCTAAGAAACAGGGAAAGTAAGAGCTGGCAGTCGAGCTTTCTTTTCATCCCGCGGAGGCATCGTTTCGATTCCTTCTCCTTTATAGCCCAACTCAGCAAACCAGCACAGGACAGCTTCTCCTCAGCATCACATCAGACCCAGGGTGTTTAAAGCAGGTTCCTTGGCTGATTTTTTTTTTCTTTCTTTGTCTTTAAAGCAAAACAAAAACAAAGATTTTAAAAAAAAAAAAAAAAAATTCCTCCTGGAGAGTTAATCTTGTTGCCTCAATATAGGCACGGGACTGTTAACAGCCATTTGAGAAGCTAAATCTTAGTGATCTCATTGTTTCAGCCATAATCTTCAAGTGGTTTGAGATTAATTGCAGGATATTTTCTGTCTCTTCTTGGGAACTTTTACATAAATTTACTTAGAACTTTGACCAGGCTGCCAATGTCTCCCAATTTGATTAAGCTGGATGTAGGCAAGCACAGTAGGATTTCCACATTTCTTCCATCATGAGAGTACATTGCTGAAGTACTTCCTGTTCCAAGTTCAGGGCTATGAGGTCCACTGCCTTCCTTGTGTTTGTTTTATTGTGTTTATATAGCTACATAGACAGCTATGCATTCCATGTGCATGCATATACCTATATACACAATATGTAAGGCAGCCCATGTGTTGTGCAGTAACTTCTCCTACACTTCTGGGCTTAAAGGGGACCTTTCCAAAAGTCAGCCACAATACCAGGCTTCCCCAGAGAAGGATATACTTTTCAAGTAACTTGAATGCAATGGACTTCAAATCACATTCCCTCCCATCATAACAGCTTGCTTGGTAATAAATATTTAAATCTATCTTAGTTATCACATTAGCCCCCACCAAATTTTCAAACTCAGCTGAACTGAGGCATCCCCATGCTGTCTAGAAGATCTAGATTGTCTCCCACCACTGCCTGGTCCTAGAAGCGCCCCTTTCTGTGGGGCCCCAGGGCTCCTGACCCAACCCTCCAGCATCCACAAACGGAGCGGGGGGGGGGGGGGGGGGGGGGG
>PVIH01004955.1:65000-74327 GCA_004025045.1 Sigmodon hispidus | reverse complement strand
ATCTGATTCTTTAACAGCAAACCCCTAAATTCTCTGAGAAGTTAAAGTCGTCCCACTTGGTAAATTGACAGGCTTGATGTGATTTAACTGCACTGCTCTAACTGCAGTGGGGAGACCCTTCTGAGACTGGGCTGCATTGCCAGCGCCTTCTCCCAGGAGCAGGGGCGGTGAAGCTGGCCCACCTTACCTATATGCCTTTTCCTTAAACACGGCGCAGAAATCCCTGGTGAGTAATGGAGACTTTGGAAGAATGCCGTCATGCACCGAACCTCAACCTCTGAAACATTACAGCGTACATTGCCCCAGACTGGAATGGTCAGAGTGAGATGAAATGCCCGCACTAGGGCGGGATGGTTGGGGCGCGTTCCAGCTACCTTGTCCAGCAAAATCGAGAAAGCAGGACCAGGGGAGAAGACACGCGTGAAAAAGAAGTGTTTGTGTGTAGATATGGTGGCACACAGAGAGGGACAGATTTTCAATGGGCATGGATCCCATTGCTGTGCGCAAAAGTTCCCAAACTGGGAACTGCCTAAATTCCAAAAGCGATTCGTGTTGACTTTTATAAAACTGAATTTTCCCCAGGAGTTTGATTTTTCGAATATAAGAAATATTACTTGGGGTTCCTGTTTTCCCCTCATCAGATATCTATTTTTAATAATAAAAAAACCCTTCTAATTGTCAATTGGAACATTTCTTTGAACATTAAACCTGCAAGGGAGAAAGAAACGCAAACTATTGCAAAACCCCACAGAATAAAAAGATTTAGAAAATGTATCCTTTTGCTAAGGCATTTGGTCGTTTATTCTCTGAGATCAAGTGAAGGTGTGGGTACCTTACTATTTTGTATTATTTTTATCATTTATTTACTTAAATGCTCAGCCGTGACAAGGTATATTCCCTTGCTGCAGCCTGACGAGGGTGGGAATGATAGAAAGAGAAGATGGGGAGAGTGGGGGCGCAGAAAAACAACCTTCGGTTCGCGGGGGGCTGGCCCGCAGCGGTCTGTCCTGCTCGCCAGCAGGGGGCGCTCTGATTTTATCTGTGGACCAGCCAGACCTGCCGCTCAGAGCTGGCGACACACACTTGGCGGTTTCACGCAGCTGCAAGAGGAAGGGGAGGAGGGTCGTAGCTCCTAAACCCTCAACAGAGATTCCACTCGGGTTATTTACCTTCGGCTGGAAATATATCTGCGTTTTACTTCAACTAGTTTAGTGCTTCCGCACCGACCTCTTTTCGTCTGTGTCTTTACAGCGCACGTATAATCACCCGTCTTGAAATATACATTAATGCAACTTATTAGATGCGACGATGAATAGTCAACATTTTTTTCGCCTGTTAGTTCCGCTGATCCAAGCAGGATTTATTTGCAGATCTCACATCCCGGAGTCATAATGCGTCCCCCCTCCCTTAAATAAAATTGGTCAAATGTTGACAACCTGTAAGCCAATCTAACACTCAAGATTAGTGATGGGAAACTAATGAGAAAATATCAGATCGCCCGGCCCGAGGGCTGCCAATTAAATCTTCGCTGATTGAAAAATAAAAGCGGACTTGGGGTGTGAGCCCAGCTCAACTTGAACTATTAATTTAACATGTTGCCGGTCCGCGCCTTCCCTCACTCCATCAGCGCCTCCCCCTTCTCATCCCTCAACCTAAAAGCCAAATGTTATTTCTCGAAATATTTCAAGAGGACCAAATCAGAATAATCATTTCTTACACGGTAAATATTAGCCCTTTAAGCAATATGATTTAACTAATTAGAAAATTTACATCATTAAGTCTCAGGGAGAGAAAAAAGAGAAACAGATCTGCCAATCATTTTAAAGGAGACAGGCACTATTGAAGTGTGAAGAAATCGGCTCTAATTCAAAAAGGCAATCGGGCAGAAAAAGCCCTCAACATTACCCTGCTAGTTATTAATCAGAAAGGGCTCTCTCTTCTCGCTGCACCCTCCCCTCTGCACTGAGTTTAAGTTCGTTTTTTTGCCAGTGGCCCATGTCATATTTATATTGAGGTTTTGTCTGCTAAAGGATTAAAATTTGAAAATGTTTCAATATGAGGAAAACAGAACCTCCAAAGGGAAAAAATATTCCCAGGCTGGTAAACTTGAGTGTACAGTCCTCCCTGTCCTCTTTATTATTATTATTATTATTTCTTCCCATTAAGAGCCTATTTTGAAACCTGCTTGGTGAGAACTAGATAAAGTCTTTGTGTTCCGCTCCCCTCCCCCCTTGTACCTCCTCCTTCCTCCAAAGCAGGAACGGAGACTGAAAGCAGAAAAGTACAAATACATTAACAAAGCCGGATTCCCTTGATAAAAAAGCAACGGTCTAGGCTTACATGTCAGGAATCTACAGAAATAGGGAACCTGTCGGGTGGGTCTGCACTCAGCATGATGCACTGAGTATTTCCCCCACCTATGTATAGGAGTATATATGTTGTATAGTCAGAGAAGCAAATTAAAAAAAAAAAGGCAGATAGGTGAGAATAATTTTAAAGTGCACTGGTGTGTGTGTGAGTGTGTGTATGTATGTGTGTGTGTGTGTGGCTTTTTGTCTACCACTCTCCTTTTCTACTCAGCTTGAACAGCAGCCTCATTATATCTAGGTGCCCCTTTCCACCATACTATTTCTTAAGCCTCCGTTCACCACACACAGAGCCCTTTCCCCAGACTTCTCATTCCCAGAAAATTAACTGAGAGTGAATTGCAAAGGGAACTTTCTGAGTAGGTCTTCTGAGATGCCTGGTCTCTTCTCAGCACCTCTGAGCACTCCCTTTTAAACTGATTTTGGATTTTAAAAATTAGCAATCATTCGGCATCCCTTTGTTATCTCTTCCTAAATTATAAATAAGTCCGAAAGACTCACTTTCTGCCACACCCCATTTCTTCATTACAGCCCATCACAGCTCAATTGGCCGTCTCCCTGCTTTGCTTTTTAAAAGTTTCTTCATCTTGCTTTTCCCCCAGTCCCTGGGCCTTGGTACTCTCAACCTTGGGCTTCTCTGGGCCTTCCTAAGCTCAGCAATCCCCGTTCAATGCCATCTTCCATGCCACTTCAAGTTTGCAGGAGCGCAGGAGCGAGCAATGACAGACCTGAGCTGTTAAGACACTACTTAGTTCTCTCTTAAAACTTTTACTAAGTGCAGCGCGTGGAAGAAGAAAACATCTGTAAACAGTGTGTGCTCCTGAGACTAGGGAGCGAATTGAGACACAGAACCTGGGACATGCGTCAATTACAGCAAAATTTGTGAAAGAGTCTTTCTGAGGTACATTTTAGAGAAAAGAGGAAGGAGGGGGGGCACTGGGAAGCGTCTAGAATCTTCCTAAAATGCACCTCTTTTTTTTTGGCTGTTCCAGAGCTGATGGGAGTCCCTTCTGAGAAAGATTAAATGAACTCGTCTGTTATTGCGGGAGGTGGGACCCAGAGAGGTGAAAATACTCCAGACAATGGCCTCTGGCCTGGAGGGATCCCTCCCAGTGCCCGGTCCCCTGCGGAACTCTCCTTACCTTTGTAGCTGGTATTTCGTCTGAAGCCAGTGGACGGCTCCTGGCTAGGATCCCTGAGACCCGGGGAAAAAAAGACCTGGAGAACAAACGTCTCTTAATCTACTCCGAGGCTAAGAAACATTACAATAAAATTTACAGCGCCCTTAACAACTCGCAAGTAAGGCATTAAAATTCTCTTTAATTGAGAAAATATTGATTCTTTTTAAGTCTAGAAAAAAGCAAAATCGTAATTTAGCTGCAAACTTTCAGGAGAGAATATAGCGAGTTATGCCTATGCCGCCATATAATGGATCCACCCTTAATCCCTACACAACACTACATCTTTAATTGCCCTACTTTGTGACATGATAAAGACAAAAAGATAACCCGACCAAGGCAAATGTTTTATTTTTTAAACTGTAGAGAAGGAATCTAGAATAATCTTTTTCCATTGATGTATGAAAAGAATTGCCTATATTTTTTTTTGAAGTGGGGGTAAGGTCCAATAGGGAGAAAAATAAAAAGAACGGAAAACCATAGACTACTCTAAAAGCCACTCACAGTAGCAAATCCGTTGATATTCTTTACCAAAGAAGGAACGAAGCCAATGCATTTAGAACAAATGCATTCACGGGCAAAATGGCATCCTCCTTGAACGAAACAAACCTAGGTCTATTTTGTTACTTTATTCCCAGGTCCTGGGGCGGGGTATGGGGTGGGGTGCAGAATCCATTGGTGGATATAGAAGAGGAGAAGAGAATCCGACTTTCTGTTATTTCTGTATCGGTTTTTGGTATTATAGAGGAGTGAAGAAGTTTTTGTGTGGTGGTTTTTCATTGATCAGTCACTCTGAGCTAATGTAATTATCCTCATCAATAGGACGCTGCAGAGAGAATCATTATGTGGGTGACATTGATAAATGACCGCCCAGGAACGGCCCTCTCTCGGGCAACCCCCACATCTGACCCTCCCACACACACAATGTAGTCATAGAAACACCTACAAGGACCTAGAGCGCCGCCCCGCCAGAGGCCGGAGAGGGAAGAAAAGCCTCGGGCGGGCGAAGTGGGGGTTGTCCAGATCCCAAACAGTTGCAAGACAAAACCAGCCCGCTGCATGCGGGACTGGGCGGAGTGGCGGGAGGGGGACTGTCCCCGCGCCACCCCCCAAGCCGTCCAAGCGCAGTTGCCTTTAACAAAGTGCAAATCTGCCCTGCAGACTGGTCCATTCCTCCACACCTTTCCCCCACGTACAACCTCACTGCAGGCCACCAAGAGATGCTTGTTCAGGCACACACTGCAGGAGGAGTCGGCAAAGGAGTTTAAGGGTCAGGTCGTCAAACTTGTAGGCATCAGATTCTCACGCACAAACCCTCTCGCCTGCGTTCAAAACACAACAACAAACAAACCAAATACCACAAAGGCAGCGTCTGGGCGACACCTCCCCCTCTGGTGCTCCCGCGTTATTTCCTGGGTGACCCCTTCTTTTCTCTTCACCTCCTAACCCAGGGCCTCTGATTATGAGATAATGGATTTTGCGATTGTTCCTGTCAGGGAAAAAAAAAAAAAAAAAAAAATCCCCTACCGAAACCCCACGTTTCCATCTTTCCACTATTTTATTTAAGCCAATTGGGAAAGTATTGAGAGCAGTAATTGATTCATAATGATCCATAAATCGGTGTCGGAAAGCGGGGGGTGGGGAGACGGTGCAAAAAGAAGGGGGCGATGCTGTTTATTTATTTTATTTCTAAAGCCTCAGCTAAAGTAGCTTTGACACTGTTGGGGCTGGAGGGGAGGGGCCGCTGGGCTCTGCCGGATCATCCATCATTCCTGTCACCCAGAGTCTGCCCGGAGGAGCAGTAGACGCAATCTCCCTTCTGTCTCTACAGCGAAACTATTAATATTAAAACCTCCCTTCAAACACTGCCCCGACGGTCCCCATTCTCATCATGATCTGACCGCCAGGAGTCCAGCGCTGCACCTTCCTCCAGCCCCGGTGGGACTCCCGGGGCTCCCCACGCGCGCGACGCCCCTAGTTGATAACTGCAAAAGAAAACTGTTACTTGTCACCTCCCTCAGTTTGCAGCACGTTCGTCTGTGCAGCAAATACACTCGCGTGCGAGAGGCCCTCCGCACGAAGGACGGCCGGCCAGAACCTCTTTGCCCTCCTCCTTTCTCTGCACCTCCCCGGTCCCTGGACCACAGGATGGCCGCCTAGTTAGGGCCATTCGGCCATTTAGACACCTCAGCCGAGGACCTTCTAGCATAGTAGCAACTTGTAGCGGAGGTTGGAGCTCCTTATCAAATTGCTGACCTGCAAGACTAATGGAGAATTTGTGGAGGATCCCTTTGAAGGAAGGGCCCCCCTTTTGGCAGCTGCTAGAGATATTAGCCACATTTCCCTTCCAGGGTCTGCTCCGGGTTAACAGGCCCGCGGGAGTGGGAGGGCCAGCCGGCAAGGAGGACCTTGATGGACTGGACAGAGCCATCCAGGAAGCTCGAGTTGGAGTTCCCAGGTGCTGACCTGGGGATGGGCAGGAGAGGGAGATCATGGAATACTCAGCCTTCTCTGGACTTTTCTTTTCCTTTAAAATGTGGCTTTTTTGCTCAATTCCCAACCCTTAACAGATGGCGAGTACAGCTCTCTCTCGGAATTTCTTGAAGAAAGGGAAACCTTTGGAGTTTATTTCTGCTTTTGCTTTTCCATATAAATAAAAAAGTGTTTTTATATTACTCTTGTTTTGGAGAACATAAGCAATTTTATTCAGACTACAGTATTTCCTTTAACACTATATGGTTGTCAAAACACCATTCCCAGTTTCTTTGCGTTTGACAGCTGAGTCTTTCTTAAATATACCCAAATCGGAACTCTTTATACTAAATAGTAAACCCGAGATAGGAGCAAGCGCCTTCTGAGGTGGTATAAAAAGCACTATAAAAATTGGACAAATTCATCATCCCTCTGTCATAGGATGGCGTGGGGGTGGGGCAAGAAAATGCATAGATATTACTACAATTATCACTCATCTCCAAATATCTAAGGTTAAAATTAGCATGATAGGATACAGATTGGCCAAGATAGTAAGCTTAACATGAATTTGTGAATTCAAACTAAGGATCAACAGCTCCGGGCTCTACCCTTCATGGAATAATGTAATAACTCTTATAAAACACTTTTTATAAACATAAGCTTGTGATCAAGAAAACACTTCAGCCTTTACCTTACAGAAAGCAATGGAAGAAGAAAGTGCCAATATAAATTTTCTTTCCTTTCAACTGATGTGAGAGTTAGTTTATAAATGAGGAACTTGTCAGGGTTTACGTCAGAGCACTTAAAGTAAACATATGCAAATATTTAAATTTTACAGAAAGATTCCATGTGAAATGGATCAGGCAAGTTGAGAGGGAAGCTGTGTGTTTTACAAGATCAGTGTGTTTGTGTCAAGCTAAGCTATTTCTAGGCTTAAAGAGCAGTGCAGTAATTAACGTGATAAATGCACTTATAAAAATTTTGCTTAACAATATAAAAGAAAACAATAGCAACTTACATTCTTGCTCATTCACGTATAGAGCTTCCATTAAGGCTGTCTAAAGAGGAAATGTGGAAGGGCTTGCCTAAGGTGCCACCATGGATTGCTTCCAAGTGTCAGTTTGTCAGTTTGTACGATTAGTGAACTCTTCCTCTATCAAGTTGAATCATCCATCTACCTCCTGTTTATAGTCCATTTAAATGGAGGAGTCAACATTTAAGAGCTAGGAAAGCCTAAGCAGTGAGTTTATTTGGGAAACCTAAGGGTGTGCAGGTCCCTCCATAACCTTCTACATTTCCCACATGTTAGCAGACCCTGCAAATATGAACAAGCCTGTGGCTCTAGATTACTGAGCAAAGTTTTGCAAGTGCTATCATATTGTCTGCTCTTTGCTTTTTTCTTTTTTTAAAGAAAAAACTTGAGCCACCAAATTATCATACTTGCATCCCTGCACATGGAAAAAGCATCAACAGTGAACATTGGATCATTAGTATTAAATATTAATGCTTAAGCATTTTTTATAGTTTAGGATATCCAACTCTATAGAACATGTTTACGTATCTATAAGCATCTATATATAAGCTTTAATTTACATAGTCAACAGTATTTGAGTAAGATAGAAGAAATACAGATAAATCATGTTTGAATATACACATTGTTTCTTATGATATAAAACTAACTTGGAATAAACTTTATTCTAATGATGGGTGCATAGGCAAAAACTATCTGAAATTACTTTTATAAACATCATGCAGTGATAATAAGACAGGCTGAGCATTTTGAAGATTCTCAAACTGGTTATAATGCACACAGTTTCATACCTTTGGAAGTTTTCTGCAGATGAAACCTATGAGTCCAAACACATAATGAAAGGCTATAAATGATGACTTTTAAAACTGTTGGCAAATTACATCTTAAATATGCTCAACTTCCTGGGGGAGGGACCATCACCTACTTTCATAAGTACACAGTAGCTGGCATCCTGCAACCTTCAAATCATTAAAAAACACCAAAGCCTAACAAAAAATCAAAAATGAAATATTTATTACCGCATTTTGTGACTTAACACCTTTTTTTTAACATAACGTCACAGTCTTCATACAAGTATTTTAATGTAAATTTGACAAAGCTTAAAGGTAACAGCATTTTTTTCTAGTGAGGAACACGTGCTGAGAAAAGAGGATCCCATGGACATACAATACCAATTCCACAGCAGATCTGATACTAGCAAAAACATTCTTTTTTTTTTTCAATTGAGGTAAACACATAGAATATCTAACATGAAACAATTAAAAGACCGAACTTTGTACGAAGTTTGTTACAGTATCCCATTGCTCCTTTTTACCCCCCAAGCTTTGAGTTCCTGATAGAATCCTACTTATGGTACAATGACCATGAATAACCTTTTTTGTGTTGAGGAAAGCTGCCCAACTTTCAGATTATTTTGTCCACAGCCAAGGCTCGGAACTTGAAGAAGCCTTCGCTCTGTCTCTAAATCTTCATTGGCAAGCTCTTTTTTGAAGAACAGTCCCCCCAAATCATAATAAGAATTGGCTTATGAAGCACAAACTATAAAGATCTGTTTGAAACTAAAGGACACATTGATGGGGACAAAGGCTGGGCATGAAAACACATTCTAGCCGCTGGAGTTAGAGGTTCAGCCAAGTGTCCACTGCATTTCCCAGCATGGTTCTTTTCTCATTGGCCCAACAGGTTTAAAATATACCACAGTCTCTTCTGGATAGTGAATTCACTGATGAACCAAGACAGTCATTCTTTTGGGAACAACACACATAGTGTGGAAAACAAGGATATATTTTTTTTCTCTTCTAAAACTATTTGAGGCAACGTAACGGAGTGATGAACAGAAATGTACAAGTTTAACTTAGTCCCTATGTTTATGCTACAGTAGTTATAACTCTCGGAGTCTTTCTGCAGACAATCTCTGCGTGGACAATATTGTCTCAATGAGCCCACCATTTCACATTTGTGTTCTTGCCCCCATTGGTCCTCTGTTGCTTGATGAAAAATGACAAAAGTAAAAAATAATCACAGCTGTCTGGAGTTTCATATTAAGTGTCACATCTGGTCAATGTTCAGAGAGTCTTAAAATAGTTTTTGCGTGTGTTTCCTTTTTCCTTGAGTTCCCTTATACTATTGGGCATGAATGTCCATAACCTGTCCGCCGACATTGGGATCTACAGAATTTAACATTGTGGGGCTCTGTGCTGACATGGTCATTCCAGGGTGGGTAGGGGGTCCTCCGTGCATCATCATGGCTGGGTGGTGGGGATGGCTTGGCAAATACGAA